>PVJN01019895.1:0-36728 GCA_004026805.1 Lasiurus borealis
TGGGGGGCCAGGCGGGAGCATTCCTCTAGTGGGAAGGACTGCCATTTGCTCTGGCCTTTTTCTCCCTTTTATTAAGGCTTTGGGACACACCCCTAGCCTTTAGGCAGGAAATAACAGAAATTAACATGATACAAACAGATAGTTTCAACTAAACAATGAGTAATCAGCTCTGACCTTTCAGAGCAATTAAGGTTTGCCAGCCTTCTGGCCTTCCTTTTACATCAACCTAGTGAGAACAATTACATCCACCTAGTGAGAACAATATTTGGTCTCCGACACACCCCCCTTTGGACTGTCTGCATGCACACTACCCCACTCCAGAAACTGGCCCTGCCCTCTGCCCTGGTCTACTCCATACACTTCTCTGGCCTAAGGATTCTCTCTCAGGATTTCTGGCTGCACCACACACTCCAGCCCAGGGTGTCAGCCATTCCAGTGGGCTCTAAGGCAGGGCTGCTCACAGGGCCTGCTCACTTTCCACACACAGACCTGGCTGTCCTCACCTTTCCCTCCTCACAGAACTGCACGTAGGCAGTCACACAGCCCATCTTTAGGATCATCACCCAGGTGTATTGCAGCAGCATAGGGTCAAGGCAGGTAGATGGATGAATGGAAGGAGGGAGGGAAAGAGAGATCACAGAGCATAGTCAATCTATATAAAAACCCATTAGGGTGGCCGAGACCAGTTTGGCTCAGTGGATAGAGCATCGGCTTGCGGACTGAAAGGTTCCAGGTTCGATTCCGGTTGGGGCCATGTACCTTGCTTGTGGGCACATCTCCACTGTGGGGTGTGCAGGAGGTGGCTGATTGATGTCTGTCTCTCATAGATGCTTCTGACTTTCTATCTCTCTCCCTTCCTCTCTGTAAAAAATCAATAAAATATATTAAAAAAAAAACACATTAGGGTAGAATGACCAGAACGACCAGAACGACCAGAAAGAATGGTGATTATGACGTGCACTGTAGCAGCCAACCAGGTTGATCATCCTCAACCTCCTGATCAGGGCGGGACTAGCTGGCTAACCACCTGCAGAAATTTGGGGTAGGGGACCTTGGAGGTGCTCTGTCTCAGACAGCTACATGGGCAAAGCTCTCCTTTGGTGGAGGTGGACCTGGGATCAGGGTGCTGGAGTCAGGGATGGTGGGGGAAGCTTTCCTGGTGGCATGGCAGTCCCCACAGGTGGTACATAGCACCCAAGCATCTGGTGCTGGTCAGAATAGCGGCAGGAATAGGGGCCACTGCTCTGACCAGGGCCCCATGCTCGGGTACACAGGAGCCAAGGGTGATGGTACACAAAAGCTAGGAGGCCTGAGGTCAGACCTGGGCTCTTACCCTGCCTGCTGGGCCCAGCAGCACCAGCAGGTAGACCGTGGTGTGCAGTGAAGTGCAGGGCTTCCTATGGCAGGAAGCATCGCAGGAGGGCAAGGCCCCATGCCAGCCAGAACCCTGAGTGGTGTGGGCAGGGCTGGCACTGGAAACCCTGGCAGAGTGGGTGGGGCTGCAGCCCCTCGCCTTTTCGGCCTTGGCCTTGGAATTCTGCGGGCAACCAGTGTACTGGCTACCAGTGCACCAGAGGTCAGCCCCGCTCAAGAGGGAGGACATGGTGGAAAGTGGAAAGGAGCGATGGGAAATGTGGTGGCCATCTTCAGGAAGCACAGCTACCACTGTCTTCAGTAACTGAACAGATAAGCTTTGGTCTCTGTTCTACAGAAGAGGAAGCTGAGACTCAAAGAAGGGAGCCTTCCAAAACACCTCACCCACTTCTCATACCTGACCCGTGTAGCATTGTTTTTGTTGACAGAAGAGGATCGGAAATGTTTTTAGATCTCTGTTATTTTAGCAGGAAAGAATTTAGCACAGGAAATGGGAGCTTGTGAAATCGTCCGAAAGCTGGAGGAGTGGGGCCCCAAGAAAGACTCCCCCCTGGCCAGCAGGAGGAGCTGCCTCCTCAGCCACAACTGAATTTTAGGGCACTCTGGCACAGCTGTGAGCCTGAGATGGGGAAAAAGTTGTCCCCGCAAGTGCCCTCCGCCTCTCACAAAACAGGTCACTGGGCACTGCCTCTCCCCCAACTGCCTGTGCACAGCCTGGATTCCGCTGCAGAAAATCTTCACATCTCTGCACACATGATCACCAGCTGCCCAAATTGCACCAAGATACCTCTGCCCCACGTCTGCCTTCAAAACATTGTACAAGTGCATGCCATTGGCAGAAATGAATTCATATCCTGAAACCTAACTGCAAAGGAGTTTGGGCAATTTCAGACTTTCGTCTAGGAGTGAGATCTTGCCAATGTGCCTCATGTGCCTAGTATTGATAAAAATGGAGCTGAGACCGGTTTGGCTCAGTGGATAGAGCGTCGGCCTGAGGACGGAAAGGTCCCAGGTTCTATTCCGGTCCAGGGCATGTACCTTACTTTCAGGCACATCTCCAGTGTGGGGCATGCAGGAGGTGGCTGATTGATGTCTCTCTCGTCGATGTTTCTGACGTTCTATCCCTCTCCCTTCCTCTCTGTGAAAAATCAATAAAATATATATAAAAAAAAAAAACAAAAAACGGAGCCCAGCTGGTGGGGCTCAGTGTTTGAACATTGATCTATGAAACAGGAGGTCACAATATGATTCCCAGTCAGGTTTGGGCTTGATCCTCAGTAGGGGCATGCAGAAGGCAGCTGATCAATGAATTTTATCATTGATGTTTCTATCTCTCCCTTTTCTCTTCCTCTGAAATCAATAAATATTTTTTAATGGAGTCATGCTGTATATATGCTTTATAACAAGTTTTTTGTTTCACTTCACAGATCACTAACATCTTTCCTGTTAAAACCATGCTTATCGAACATTTATTTATTTATCATTCATTTTAATTGATCTCAGAAAGAAGAAGGGAGAGAGAGAGAGACATTGTTCCATTGTTTCCTGCACTCACTCGACTGGGCATTGAATCTGCAACCTGAGCAGGTGCCCTGATTGGCAATTGATTCACCACTTTCTGGCGTGTGGACCCATGCCTCCCGAACTGTGAGAAAAATGTATTTCTGTGTTTTAAGCCACACAAATTTACAGTTATTTTTTATGGCTGTTTGAGCTGAGTAATCCTATATAATAAAAGCCCAATGACCAGATGGCAGAACGATTGGGACACCCATTGCCCCTCACCCTGACCTGCACCCCCCTCAATCAGCCCCCGTTGGATTCGTGCACTGGGCCTCTAGGCTATGTGACTATCTGACCATCTGACAGTAACTGTGACATGCACTGACCACCAAGGGGCAGATGTTCAGTGCAGGAGTTGGCAGGCTACAATCACTTGGCGGTGGCAGTTCTAGAACCAGAACCAGAGAGGAGGGAGCCCAATTCCAGGGTGCATCACCTGAGAACCACCCTCTCACAATCCCAGACCCCTCAGGGGATATCGGAAAGCCAGTTTTGGCCCAATCTCTGAAGGCCAGGCTGAGGGACCCCACCTGCCAGAGGGACCCCACTCACCCTGCAGACAACCACAGTGCTGCCCAGGTGCAGCCAGCCGGGGAAAGACCCAGAGAGGTTGGCTCCAGGGCATGTCTGTCCCATCTCACCCAATTTTCCCCCATCCAGTCACATTCTAATTAATTTCTTTCAATGTGCATGAATCTGTGCACCAGGGCACTAGTTAATAAATAACAGGGCAGATATCCCCCATGACTTTTAAACATGTACTTCACTGACTCTTCTACATTCAAACCACACTAAATTTCAGAACTGATATGGTTTTCTGCACACTACTGACAAATATTAGTGCTGTTTCATTGTCATTTTTGTCTCAGCCATCTAGTTTGCTATTCCTTAGAGTGCTTGCTATGTTTTGCTTAGATTTGAAAGACTTGGCAGAAATAATTTATTCTGTCATTTTTAAAAAGTAGAGATGCAAATGACAGGGATGAAAATATTATGAAGAAGCCTAAGACTATGATTGCATTGGAAATAGAATAAAACATTGGTAGAAAATGATTAAATGAAGCAAATTACATGGTAGGAAAGATTCTGAAGGACAAGGGATAAATAATACAGAATTTAGAAAGTGCTGTGAGTGTGCCAATAACAGTGATCATGAAGACCAACATATGAGTGCTAGACTTACACTAAACAAGGTAAAACAACAAAATCATGGGTTACCCATTGAAACAAAAGGAAACATAAAATTGCAACTTTGCTTCAGATTCTTCTAGAGGTATAAAATTTATTGTAATCTGCACGGTTTTTCTGTGTCTTAGGGGTAAAGACATATAATCACAGTTATCAAGGTGTTCCAACAACATTTCAGACCATCAAAAAGGCTATTTTGGGAGAGAAGTGTTTATTTACTCACCAAATATTTTGTGAAAATGAGACTTATTTATTTTGATGAGAATATCGCAGGGGTAGATTAGGTATTATTGTGAAAACATTTGAAGAATTTATTTTTGGAGGTCCATGCTTCTTCCTTCTTGTGGCTCTACTTTAATATATATATCTTAGCTCCTCAGGAAAGAAAAGCAGTGAGTGCTTCAGAGGTTTTGGTAGAGCAAACCTAGAAGTAGCCAAACATTTGGATGAGTATTCCAATGGTTAGAACTCAGTTTCAAGGCCACATTCCATTGCCAGGGCTGTAGGGAAATATAGTCTACATGAGCACCCAGGACTAAAGAAAATCATGTTTTAAGAAAACATACTAATGGCTTTGAAATAGGTTTAATTCTATTTTTAAATTTATGTTAAAATAGGGACATAATGAGAAAAATTTAAGCACTCATTACTACTACATAGTCTTTTTCTTAAAGCCTAGTAATGATTTTCCTATTAACATTTATAAGTTGGAGAACTCACTGAAATTTTTGTTAAACTATGGTAATGATTAAATTTGGTATTACCATAAAGTATGGAAAAGGAAATAGCCTCAATTGCATAGTTCAAAGTTTTATATATCAAATATGTTGACTTACCATTTTTTTATTTTATCTGTCAAGAAGCATAGTCTTGCATATAAAATTCTACACACCTATTCAATTATTGATAATGATAGCATAAATTGCATCAGATGTAATACTAGGCTACTGGGTGTATAAAACTTCTTAAATTCATTGTGGATCACTCAAATGTAGTTTATGTGAATATAAATTGATTAGGTTCACATTTAATTGGATGTGGTTTTGCTATTACTTTTGTTTTATTTGTTTGATGCATTTAAATTTATTTTCATTTTTATTTTATACTAGAGGTATGGTGCACAAAAGTCCTGCACAAGGGGAGAAGGGGTGTCCCTCAGCCCAGCCTGCATTCTCTCCAATATGGGACCCCTCGAGGGATGTCCAACTGCCGATTTAAGCCCTATCCTACCCCCAACTGCCCTTCCTTGCAGGCCTGGTTGCCCCAAATTTCCCTCCTCTGTCAGTGTAGTCATCCCTAATTTCCCTCCCCTGCAGGCTTGATTGTCCCCAACTGCTCTCCCTTGCAGGCCTGGTCCCTCCCAACAGCCCTCCTCTGCTGGCCTGATCATCCACAACTGCCCTCCCTTGCAGGATATCTTGTGGTGGCTATCTTATGTCCACCTGGGGGCAGCCATCTTGTGTGTTGGAGTGATGGTCAATGTGCATATTAATCTTTTATTAGATAGGATAGAGGCCTGGTACATGGGTAGGGGACAGCTAGTTTGCCTTGAATGGTGTCCCAGATCAGGGTGGGGTTTTCCTTGGGGCATGGGGTGGCCTTGGTGAGGGGCCTGTGGTGGTTTGCAGGCCAGCCATGTGCCCCAGCAACCCAAGCAGAGGCTCTGGTATCTGGGATTTATTGATCTTCCACAATTAAAACTTTGCAGCCTGAAGTAGAGCCAAGCCTTCTGCTCACTCTGTGGTAGCAGCCATTTCTATTGGAGTTTATTTGACTTCTATAATTGAAATTCCATAGCATTGAGTGGAGGCCTGGGCCAGCCAGGTTGTGCAGAAAGCTTGGCTTCTTACATCGCTGGGAAAACCCAAGCCTCCCTCCTGCTTGCTCCAAGGCTACAGCCATCTTGGTTGAGGTTATTTTGCATACTTGCTCCTGATTGGCTGGTGGGCATGGCTGGTGGGTGTAGCATGTGGTATAGCAGAGGTATGGTCAATTTGCATATTACTCTTTTATTGGATAGGATGTTTACTTTAATTCTTTGGTAATGTATTTTGCATGCCTTATAAAGTACCATATAGATTAAACAACCTCTCTTTTTTTCCCCTTTTTCTTTAGTAAGGCCATGTAATTTGTTACTATGTATTATTACTCTTTATTTTTAATATACTATATTTTCATTTATTTGGTTTATTTATCTAATGGTTCACTAGCTATTTTCATATATCAGTCTCATATATTTAACAAAAAGCCTGTGTTTTTTATTTATCTCTAGTTTTAAAATGCTAATGGTTTTCTTCATTTTTCTATTTTCTAAGTGTCACATACAAAAGCAAAGTAGTATGCCTTCTTATGTGTGATGTGGAATTTGGTGTGCTTTTTGCTATTTCTCTTTATTCTAAAACTGCCTGTTTTTTAAATTTTTTAAGTATTAATTTTAAGAGAAAGAGAGACATCTATTTGTTGTTCCACTTATTAATGCACTTATTGGTTGCTTCTTGTATGTGTCCTGACAGGAGATCAAACCCATAAACTTTTCAAAGTCACAGTGAAGTGGCTTACTGAAGGTCTTACTGCGAAGGTCTTCACGCAGCTGACAAATGTCAGAGTCAGGACTTGAACCTGGGTCACTAGGGTCCAGAGTTTGATTCTGTTACCACTGAGCTAAATGGCTGGGTAAAGTGGCAATGTGCCAAAGTGGTTTTGTGGTCTTTACACATGAACGACATTTTGTATTTATAAAAAAAATTGGTAACACATATTCTCTCTCAATAACCTATGATGTTGTAGAGCACATGTATAAAAAAACACATTTTCCCACATATTTTAAGTCATGTCTAGATTACTTATACTATCTGATACAATGTAAATGCTATGTACATAGTTGTTGTATTATGTTGTTTAGGGAAGGATGATAAGAAAAAAATGCTTGTGCATTTCATTTTCAGTACAGACCCAACTGTCATAGCTTAAGTACATGTCAGATACAACATAACTTTTAAAAAAAGTACATATATATTTATATATATGTATATAAATTTGTGGTTGTTGAATCAGAGGATGCAGAACCTGTGGATGTGGACGGCCAACTATAGTTGCACTTCAGAGATTTAGAACAACAGAATGGAAAAGGAAAATCTTATTTTTAGAGAATCCCTGAGTTTGCTCCTGGGATAAAATGACTTTGGATGTATGGCAATGCCAAATAAGGCATTTCAAATTTATGAAGGACTGATGACAATGGACATACTTCACTTTATAATTTTATTTGAGATACATAAATAAAACAGGCACAGAATTAATGTGCCTAAGAATTAAAAATATTTTCTATATTTATTTTTACATCCATTTTTAAGGTTTTCTATGATCTGATATACTCAATAATTATCATACTTCTTGAGAACAACAAACTAAACTCTCATATCAAATAGACTTGAAAAAAACAACAACGTATATTCCTAATCAACCGATTTATCCCAGAAGGTCATTTATTGTTCTAGTCTGTTAGGTAATGGAGACTAATGTGTACTTTGCATTTACTTAACTGTTTTTTTTTACTGTTATCTATGATAAAGTATGTGTCAGAAAATATTTTAACTCATTGTAGCATCAACCTGTATCTATGTTATATTTTAAATATAAATGTTATTAATTTTATATGATAACTTAATAGTGAATTTTAAGTGTTAATGACAGTGAAGAATATAACCAAATAGAATTCATTCCCAGAGTAATCTAAAAATATCATTAAGTCTCGGTTAAAAAACATCCTTGTTAATTTGATTTGGAGTAAAAAAAAATGTTGATGATAAAACCTTAGGGGAAACTAGACTATCTCCATTGCAAGCAGTTCTGTGGAAACAAATTTGAAATACATACACTTTGCTCTCCTGGGCTTTGAATAACTCAACTGAATATTTCAGAAGCCACAATTGTGTTAAGAAGGGAACCTAATGCACGGTAGAAGCCAGACTAATCAGGAACACAATGCCACAGCATATGTTGTTTTCACCGTAGAAAAATCCAAATGGGACATTCTCATGACTGAGACTGAAATTAATTTTATAGGCATTAACATTGGTGGGTGTTTCACACATGCAAGTACGAAACATTTCCCTTGATAGTCGAACAAAATGAGGCATTAGGAGGGACATAAATAAAAACTCATGGCTCCTTACAACCAATGAGTTTCACATAAGCATTGCTTTGATTATTATACAGTTTTTTTCTCTACCAACACATGTTGGCTAAAATAATGACAAATATTTTTAAACAATATGGATACTACTCTGATATTGTTCGGCAATTTCTTTAACTTTAAGAAATATTAACATACTGATACATGTTTGCTTTTCATTCATCACATTTTTGTTCTGCTTTGCAAAGTAAAATATGTATCTGGAGTAAAAATTATTCCAGCCCTGGCTGGATAGCTCTGTTGGTTGAAACCTCTTCCTGTACACCAAAAGGTGGCGGATTTGATTCTTAGTCTGGGCATACCTAGGTTGTGCGTTCAATTGCCAGTCAGGGCACATACAAGAGGCAACTCAAGTTTGAGGACCCATAGTTAATTTCACATTCCCACACAAAAGTAGTGGTTAAGATACTAATTTTATTAACAATATATTATTATTCCTGTATTTATGAGCTTTTATTTACTTGTTGGTTCTACATGTTTATAGTCATACTCAGAGTTCTTCTCTTGTCATCATTACTAAAACTGATTTCTTTGCATCTTGCTTTTTCAAAGCCTTATATTCTTATATTAATGGGAGCTTTATTTGAGGCCTGAAAAAATAAGATAGGATGGATAGGTAGCAGCCTTAGTATGAAACTTGGACAGTTATATTTGAGAATTCTGAACAGACTTGTTGTTCAGAGGATTTTTTAGAATCTTATCTCAGACTTTTGAGATCTACTTTTGTTTTTTTAAACCTTTAAATCCAAGCTTTGAGATTCTTTCTACTTCGTTTCAATGCTCATGAGTAAGACAATTATTTATTTATTTTTTTTAGTTTTGTTGTCTTGTTCAGGTAATTTCGCTATAATGCAACATAAAATATATTCCTAAACATATTTTCCAAATTTAGATGAAAGATGAGTAAACTTTGACAGAAAAGGCAGGTCAATCAAACTCTACATACATCTGCAATGATAATTTTGAAAATCCTTAGAAAACAATAGCAATTAAAGAAATGGAAAGTACAAACAGAGACATATATTATCTTTGGTAAACAGAGAAGTTATTTTTAAATGTTTTGGTAAATGGAGCCTGATGGAAATGGTATAGGTAAATATTGAGTAAGCTGAATGTGACAAATATACAAAGGTCTCCTATACTCTGTGACTAGCACTTTTCATACAGACCATGGGGCCAAACTCAGTGAGGAGAAAGAAAGTCTGAAGGGGTATGATGAACAAGTTTGCATTTCTGCTGTGATCAGCATTGTTAATATACTGCACAGTCGGTGGCTATCACAAGGTGGTTTGAAATATTAACAGGCTAGAAAATAAAAAGTTATTACTCAATATGTCTTCTGTGTGTATTGGGCATCATTCCCTTATTCATCATTTATGTATGGATTTGCATAAGAGAAACACATGTATTAACAAATCAGGAAGCAAAAGCTTTCAGAATCCAGCAACTATCAGCACTCTATTAACTTTGTGATTTCAATGTTTCCCATAGCTACAGGCACCATGAAAGCTAGATCTGTCTTCTGCATTATTACAAGAAACAGTTTTAGCAAATGCACCAGGTTATTCATCTCCGAGCCTTTGATCAATATTTCTTTGTCACTTGCTGTGAGGAGTGGTAAACACTTCTGGTGACAATGTCTATATTAGGAAGAATAATACCTGCAATTCTAACACACTCCAAACTTTCAGTGGCTTAATACATGTAAGTTTATTTCTTATGCTCTTGAAAGTTCACAATAGAAGCTTAGGGCCAATTTGAAGGTGAATAATTTCCACTTACGAATTCATGTAGGAATCCATGTGAAGGTTGCAATGCCATGCTTGTGCATGACTTTCAAAGTCCACTTGGAATTTATATTCAGCTTCCAGAAAAACAAGACAAAACAGAAAAGGCACAGTTATTGTTAACCACTTTAGTCCTGAAGTGAGTCATTCTTTTTTTTTTTCTTTATTGATTACAGTATTACATATACCTCCTTGTCCCCCTGTACCCCCCCGCCCCCCAGGTCCCCAGCTCGTGCCCTCACACTCCTTGTGTCTGTGTCCATTCATTAGGCTTATATGCATGCATATAAGCCCTTTGGTTGACCTATACTCCTTCCCCACCCTCCCTTGCCTTCCCTCTGAGGTTTGACTGTTCAATGCTTCTAAGTCTCTGGATTTGTTTTTGTTCATCAGTTTATGTTGTTCATTATATTCCACAAATGAGTGTGAGACCATGTGATATTTATCTTTCTCTGACTGGCTCATTTCACTTAGCATAATGCTTGCCAGGTCCATCTTGCTGTTGCAAATGGTAAGAGTTCCTTCCTTTTTACACCAGTGGAGTATTCCATTGTGTAGATGTATCGCTGTTTTTAATCCACTCATCTGCTGATGGGCACTTAGGCTGTTTCCAAACCTTAGCAATTGTAAATCATGCTGCTATGAACATAGGAGTGCATATGTCCTTTCTGATTGAAGTTTCTGATTTCTCGGGATATATTCCTAGAAGTGAAATTACTTGGTCAAATGGGAGTTCCATTTTTTATTTTTTTATTTTTTTTAGGAAACTGCATACTGTTCTCCACAGTGGCTGCACCAGTCTGCATTCCCACCAGCCATGCACGAGGGTTCCTTTTTCTCCACATCCTCCCCAGCACTTGTCCTTTGTTGATTACCCACATTCCATTGGCAAGAATAGTCTTATGTCTCCATCTGTATTTAAATAGGGCTGGGAAGTGTAGATTCTTGAAGGATAACCATTTACTTCCAAAGCACATTTATACACTGTGGATGAATTTTTTTCTTTTTTCTTTTTTTAACAAAATCCTTTAAGACTCTCACGGTCATGCTTGCAGATTACCATGCATTAAGGCAAACTACAATGGCTAAGAACACAGATTGTGAAAGCAGACTACCTAGATTGGAATCCTCACTGCACTACTTTCAAGTTCACTCATTCTTCAACATTACCATAAAGAGAGATTTCCATGGCACTTTGGGGTAATGGACGGATAACAGATTGCTATTGCTCACCAGTAGAAGCTGAAAATGTACCAGAGTTTTGTTGGTATACTGAAGATTCATGAAGAATAAATGCCATTTGCCAGGTTGTCAGCAGTAGTTTAATTGATTCTTTTACCTGGCCACCATTGCCACTTACCTTTTCATGAAGAGAGAAAGCTGGATGCACAGGTAATTGACTCTTGTCAAGTTTCTTAAATATATTTTTAACTGGTGTTCCCTCAAAAGCCATCTATTAACAAATTATATGTTTTTCTTTAAAATAAGGGTCACAGAGTATATAATTCACATGCAGTAAAGTCATTCCCTTTTAAAATATGTAATTTTGACAAATATATAAAGTGTAAATGTCACCATAATCAGCATAAAGAATATTTCAATCACCACAGGTTCTTGGCATTACTTTTTATTATTTCCTTCTTCCACATCTACCTTGAAACCACTAACCTGGTAACTGTTCTTATAGTTTTGCCTTTCCTTATGTCACATAAATGGAATCAGACTGTATCTAAATTAAATTACATTTGCATACCCATTCTCTTCTGGACTTCCATTTTCTCGGTGGATTTGCATTTCATTCATTTAGAATGCATTGTTTTTTAAATTATATTAGCATTTCAATTCTCTTTTGGACTTTTGCATTCTTAGTGGATACGAATTCTCTAAGTGAATTTAGAATTCGCTGATTTAATTTTATTGAAAAATATATATGGTGTGTGTATGCAAATTTATACATATCTATATATAATGAATATATGTATCGAAAAAATTGACATATTACAAGTGTTTTTATTTATTTTTTTATATATTTTATTGATTTTTTACTGAGACGAAGGGAGAGGGATAGAGAATTAGAAACAACGATGAGAGAGACTGATCAGCCACCTCCTGCACACCCCCTACTGGGGATGTGCCCACAACCAAGATACATGCCCTTGACAGGAATTGAACCTGGGACCTTTCAGTCCACAGGTCAATGCTCTATCCACTGAGCCAAACAGGTTTCTGCTATTACAAGTGTTTTTATATTGTTGTGGTGATATTTGCTTTTTTTCGTGAGTAGTCTAGCCAGCTCTCATCTATCATCTACCTGTCCAGAGACAGCACATGGAAATACTGATGTTTTCCAAATGGTTTTACATTACTGTGGTGATGTTTGCCCTTTGTGATGGGTGGCGGATCACTCTGCACATGATCTTATGTGACTTTGCCATCAATGACTAATATATTTCAGGCGAAGATCTCAGTGCAACAAGTGTGATATATTTATATCTTTCTTACACATCATTTAAAAAGCAAAAGAAAACTAAGATATCTCCTTTACCCTCACTAGAGAAACTCTTCACAGTGATTTTCTATTTTACTATAAGCATTCTCCCAGTGGTTTTCTTTCTTCCCTCCCCACCCTTTGGTCAACAATGGCACTTGCTTATCTCATGAACAATCATTTGCCATTTATTAAATATTTGTTTACACATTGTATTTTTTTAAGAAATAAAAAAAAATCTAGATTTCAAAAGAAAGGCATTCACCAGTTCTTTATAAACAAAAATCCACTTATTCTTTCAGGCTATGGGCCTGGAATAAAACTGCCTTTGTTGGAATCTTGTCTTTCCTGCTTAATGAACTTGCTTAGCAATCAAAGAGAAAAAAATTAAATTTTTATGTATTGGTATTCAAATTACAAAGTGTCATTTTCTCGGTCGCTATTGTAACTCTCCCTGTTCTACTGAAAGTTTTGAGACTGGTTAATTCTACTAATCCTTCCATGCTCCAAATTCAGCTCTCACCCTGCTCTTAGTTTTATCTTTTAAAAACACAGTCCTAATCCTATTATTGCCCTGCTAAATTTTTGCTGATGGTTTCTGACCTCTCATCTAACTAAACACAGATTCCTTTTCCTGCCACTTAAAATATTCTGTAAGATGGTTCCAGAAAACAATTTATCTTCCCATTACATCCCTAAATAGCCTTATGCTTGCATTATATTTCATTTTGTACTATTTCTGCAACAAGCCCAAATTAAGATTACCCTCACTTGGAAGATCCTGGCACACTTGTAGTGCAAAGTAAATATTACTTCCCTTCATTTAACCAGGAAGAGAAGAAATAATACCCACGATATTCAAAGCTGAGGCCTATTTGAATCAAATGTGAAGATTTAAATGATGGGAATCATTAGGCTCCATTCCAGTCTATTAAATTAGAATTTCTGATGATGTGCCAAGCAATGGCATTTTTAATATTTATCAGGAAATTCTAACATACACCAAGGGTCACAATCCACTTTCTTCAATAGAAAAAGCACATGAAGATCTGTGTTAATATAACTTACCTGTTCTTCTTTGTCTCAGGTTTGCTTGTATTGGTTTTTCTGCCTCTCTAGAATTTAAACGTGGCGTTTCTGAAGCAAATTATCCACTTTGAAGAAAAATAGTTCATTTAAAGTATGAATTATATATTTAGTAGATAGCAAAGGAATATTATTTAATTTACAGGAAGGTATCGGCATGTAGTACCAGATGATAGAGTAGATAATAAGAAGATGAATAAGAGAGAAAGAGCAAAGAAAAATTATTTAAATATGATTCTAATATTGCACACATACAATGTAAGGTAAAATCAAAACTATTAAATAATTACTTGCTTTAACTGATGAGGACAATGGAATTTGAGAGTTTAAGCACATTGTTAGTGTTTTTTGCTGGTTTGGTTTGGTATCAGAAAGATTGGTTGAGAAATTGGCACTCTGAGGATGGAGCATGTGATGCAGTACTGCCACTCACTGAATTAAGTAAAGGAAAAGCACTGGTTTCCTAAGTGGTCCTTCCACAACATGTATGAAGAGGGGTTTCTGTGTGATTGTGCTCTCTCTCTGTCCTCGGATATCCCAAAGCATCCCCCCAAATGGCTATGTGTTTTTCTGATCCTGCAACTCGTAAAAGCCAGAGGAGTATCCACATTATAGTCTTCCCTATTGCAAAGCCTGTGGGTTATGATGCTCACACAAGCCACTCATTACCCTCACTTGTATTAGAAATTATTTCCTGGTTTTTCATACCTTTTAGTGGATACTCTACTGCCCTGTTTCATCAGTAGGTCCAATTTTATGAAGAAAAAGTAATTTTACTCCTCTGCTGTTGACTTTATAGTCTTAATGAAATGATGTGTTTGGACTTAAAAGTGGATTTAAAAGTCTGAGTTCATAAAAGCAAAGCAGAAGACATAAATTTTTAATATTTCAGAAAATACAGCATTTTACATTTTCCGAAAATATTACATTTTTATGTTTCAGGAAGTATAGTATGTTATATTTCAGAACATATAACCGGGAAATAAAAGTAACTGTAAAATCATTGACAGGTTGATATTTAGTTTCAAGGAGATATTACTGTTGAATGTATAAATTCAAATTATATACAAACTGGTCAAAATGGCATCTCAATGTGAATAAGTGTAGTGGGTGGTAATTGTTTTGCTATATAAGTACCCTGTCTGCTTTAATCTACCTGATGAATACTTGGATTTGGGTGTATCTCTTTATTGTGCCTATATAACCAGGTCCTTAAATACCCTTACTTCACCATAAACAGGATAGGAGCATTGTAACTTCATATTACCAGAGCCTTGGAAAAAATTCTGAAGTGATTTTGCCCAGTATGTTCTAGCTTCTTGTGTCTGATGCATGAGAATAGGATGCTAAGTAATTTGCAGGTAAGAGGTAGCCTCGAATCTGAAGTAACTTCTGTGGCAGTAGTAATTACCCAGGCTTGTTCAGAGGAGTCATTATATACTGAAGTGTCTAGCAAAATAACTGGAACATAGTAGGCACTACCTAAGTGAAAGTCATTTGAAATATTTAAAATCGCATCCTTTATATGATATTTTAGCGCTTGGAGGCATTAATTTTGTCATATAATGTACGCATTACACAGCATCAATGGGTAACTGAAAATTGTTTTAAGACATCTGAATGTGACTATCAGTGTAAAGAAGACATCAGAATGAGACACAATTTGCATCGATTCAGGTGTTATTTTCCTAATTTACTAATGTTTACACATGAAATCTATCAAGTGGATGCAGAATTTGTTAAACAACGAAGTGAAACAAGCAGCAGCGGGATCTGGTCATTATCTCTCCAGCCACCTTGCACTCCTTCTGCTGTGCCCACCTTGGCCTTGGAGCTTTGTCTTAGAAGTAGTTAGATTAGGAGGTATTGCTATGGTATCTGATGCATCATAAGGCCGAAGTTACATTCTCTCTGTGCCCGAATTGCATCCTACTTCAAATATACAGGCATCCATGTCACTTGATGAAAGGGTCTGGGACCATTTCTAAGCACAGAATACACTGTCTCCAAACTGCAGAAGCTGATAGGGTCGTGCTTACTTTTTGTGGTAAGGAGTTTAACAACCGGTACTTTATCTTGGAGGAGATGTTCTGGCGTGCCAAGAATGTTGGGATGCTAAAATGTTCACCAATAATTCAAGTCTTTGAACTTGTTCCAATTTGCGGCAAGGGTCCAGAATGTTCTTTCCAATTCACAGTATGTCATTGGCTAAAGCCTGAGGGGGTAAAGATTATAATTCCCAGGAAGCTCTGGACAGTGTGGTTTGTAGTGCCCAAGGGAAATCCTTCAGAAAAGTGTGAAAGTTTTATCCATAAAAGCATGCTCTCTGCTGTAGCATTAACATAAATATTTAGAGTAATCTAAAATTGTTTTCCGTCCTGAGTAAGCTTATTAGAAATTCATAAATATTTTACATAATGTTCTATACATAATGTTCATGTTGATGATTTTTAGCGCACACATACACACACACACACACACACACACACACACATGCACACACAATATGGAAATCTTCCAATTCTTCTTTTTGTGAATAAGCTATCTTTCCCACAATTTGACTTTGCAATTAGTACCTAAGAGTAAGTCCTGGTCCTATAGGTGTAGAGAAAATGAGACATTAGGGATAGGCAAAATGAAGTTATGTGAATTTTCCTTGCATGCTAGCTGCCGTTGGTGTGATGAGTTCAGCATTCCAAAGCAATGCAGAAATGTCTGCCATCAAATGTTAGAAGGATAAATACCCAGAACTGCTTCTTCAGCTGACAAAATACGATCAGTGGGGTTCCTAGGTTTGAGTCTAATAAATCTCATGACCCTTTTACAAGGGTTAAGTCTCCTCTTTCCTGATAAGTGACTTAACTTTCATGTAGTAAATTCAATGAGACTAGGAATTAAACTGACCTAATATGGCAGCCCAAAGGAGCAAATCCTTAGTGTAAAATGTGGCTGTGTGAACACTATTTCTGAAGGAAGTAAGTTTCTTCCCGGAGAGAGTCTCTTTGCCTTTGACTTTGTTTGGAGCTGAGAATTCAGGACTAATCTTTTCAATTTTCCTAAACTTCTCTGTACTTTGGTAAACACCTGGCTTAATTCTTTCGTTTTTGAATTATGCATGCCCTTGGTAATAGTCCTTATCGGTTGTTATCTAATTTCCCAAAGACTTGTCTTCATTTTGCGCATCTTTCAAAATGATAAATGTGATAATTTATCCTCTTTACCCTGCCTGAGATAGGTCCACAATGTCCTCTCCTGTGATTAAAATGCTGTTTTTATTGCCATCACCGACAAGCAGGTCTAATAACCAATTACCCGGCCCCTTTTCCTGTGAAAACCTTTTACCTGCAGCTTCTTGGTACTAATGTATTTATCAGTCTCCGTTCTTTAGTGAAAACAATATAAAATACTCTATGAAAAGTTAAACAGAAATTATTTTAAAATGTATGGAGTGAACGTCTGGGTTGTCTTCAAAATCAAAATTGGACACTAGAGAGTTAAAAAAAAAATGCATTTCCCAAATTGCATTCTGAGATGTTCTGCTGGTGACACGTGTCTGTTTTCAGGGCGCGTGAACATTCAAACTCCATTACCGATGCTGGACTCTGCCCTGACACTAACGCTGCTGTGACTGCCGAATCCGAAATCTCAACATCCCTGCTGCTACTCCATCAGGAGAGAACCTCTCTGGGGGTAATTTGTTGGGTTCACTAACTTCTGAATTATCCTAATTTGATTAGCATAGTCATGCAAGAGACTGGGAACGTGATGGATGGGTCCCCGTCTTGCCAAATTATGGGCTTATCACTTGACATTTCCCAGAACATGGGGAAGGCATTCCAAAATGATCATTGACCAAACAAGATGCCAAGTGGTTAAGATGTTGAAAAGCGTAATCGGTATTTGGAAGTATTTAAAAGATGAATCTAGCCAATGAAATTCTTGTCAGTGGCATGGAAGACAGAGCGGATAAGGACAAAGAAATAGTTTGCAAGAAGAGACAAAATGAAAGGAGGTCAGAATAGCAAAAAATATAGAGGAATAAGCTTATAATTAATGGGAGACAGGTT
Organism: Lasiurus borealis; assembly: GCA_004026805.1. Lineage (NCBI taxonomy): Eukaryota > Metazoa > Chordata > Mammalia > Chiroptera > Vespertilionidae > Lasiurus > Lasiurus borealis. The sequence continues at coordinate 17,749 of PVJN01019895.1, forward strand.
GGAGGAAAGTCCTGGGACAAAGGACCAGGCTGGATAAGGAAGCAGTGGCCTCGTCAGGCCAGGCTTTTTGAGGCTTGTCAAGGCATGGGTTCCAAGCAGCGGCCACTATGGAGAACTATGAGATGTCTAAGGTTATACCTGCTTGCAAATTGTCAAGTTTCATGGATGCTAATAGGAAAACGCAGGATTTCTGGAATAGGCATAAAGTTCTGTTTAATGATCACAGCAACAACAGTAGTTAGAGTTATAGTTTAATTTGCTAACAAAGGATATATCATGCTAAAAGAGCAATTTTTAACCTTTTTCATCTAATGGCACACATAAACTGATTACTAAAGTTCTACTGCATACCAATATATATATATTCTGCCTCTCTGACCAAAAAAATAGCTGTAATTTTTTTTTTTATTATTGATTTCAGAGAGGAAGCGAGAGGGAGAACAGGATAGAAATATCAATGATAAGAGAGAACCATTGATTGGCTATCTCCTGCACCCCTTTGGGGATTGAGCCCGAAACCAGGGCATGTGTACTGACTGGGAATTGAACCATGACTGCTGGTTCATAGGTCAACGCTCAACCACTGAGCCACATTGGCCAGGCAAAATAGGTTAATTTTGATTCATTGCATGTTTTAAAAAAAATTTGCAGCACACCAGTGTGCCTGCCACAGTACACAGGTTGAAAATTGCTGTACTAGAAGTATGAATGCTACAAGATACTAACCTTTTTGTAAATCCATGATAATAAAATTATATTTAAACAATAAAATTGTATTTATCCAATCATCAGTTGAAGGACAATTAGGTTATTTCTGTGCCCTGGCTATTGTAAGTAATGCTGCAATGAACATAGGCATACATCTATCTTTATAAATAAGGATTCTTCAAATTTTGGGGATAGATACCCAGAAGAGGGATTGCTACGTCTTATGGTAGCTCTATTCATAATTTATTGAAGAACATCCATAATGTGTTGGAGAGGATGTGGAGAAAAGGGAACACTTTTATACTACTGGTGAGTGTAAATTTGTGCACTGTATAAAGAACGGTATGAAGGTTCCTCATGTAAATATTTAAAACCTTCCTTTAAATTAAAGTAGTAAGTAGAATACTTTATTCATAATAAATGTATGTTTCTAAATGAAAACCTTTTTCTCATTAAATAGCACATTGTGCTTAATTTTATTGTGACAATATAAATTCATTATATTTAAACTTATTTGAATCTCTTTTCTATTGCTTGATGACATACCATGATACCACTTGTATAATTTGATTTACTTTTAGAAATAATGTGATATTTTTCAAACATTGTATTTCTCTCTCTCTCTCTCTCTCTCTCTCTCTCTCTCTCTCTCTATATATATATATATATATATATATATATATATATATATATATATGTTTGGTTTAGCACCAAGAATAAGAACTTTAAAAATTAGTATCTAACCTCACCCTAACCAGTTTGGCTCAGTGGATAGAGCGTCAGCCTGCAGACTAAAGGGTTCCAGGTTCAATTCTAATCAAGGGCGTGTACCTTGGTTGAGGCACATACTTAGTAGAGAGTGTACAGGAAGCAACTGATCAATGTTTCTCTCTCATCGATGTTTCTAACTCTCTATACCTCTCCCTTCCTCTCTGTATAAAATCAATAAAATATATTTTTAAAAAATAGTATCCTCAATGGTAATACTTGAATAAGATGAAATATCAATGATCCTGCAATTAATGTTTTAAGGCAGAAAATATGACAAAGTTGTAAATGTTAGAGTTCAGGAAAGTTTTATTTAAAATAATCAAAGATTAAAATGTATAAGCTCAAGGTGCATATTTTTACTTTAGAAATTTCTTTTTGATAAAAACAATAAGAAGTAAATGTGTGTGTGTGTTTTCAACACACCACCTTCAGCTATTCTAGGACTTTCAGACTGTAAGTTCACTGGAATTGTGTTTTGCTGATGCCTTTTACCTGGGCAGGAAGGAACATCTGAGTGAACTTGATCCCTTAAGCGATGAGCTGACACACAAAGTTAGCTGCTAGCTTCCAGAATTTAATTGGACCCGACTCTGCTTGTCTGAGTTGCTTCTTTTTCCTAAAGCTTGCCTCCCTCCATCCCTCTTTTTTTCACCTCAGCTTTGTATTAAACTTGACATACACTTAAGTTACCTCAGAAATAATACATCCACTCAGAGGCCTTATTTATTTCTCTTAAATGTAAATATTTGGCTCTTTACATCAAGCCTTAGGCAAAATATTTCATTCACAACCTGGTATCTGTAGCCCAGTCCCTCTTGGCGGAGTCTAGCTATCTATCAGTCTTGGAAGCTTGTCACTCCTAAGATGTTAGTTCATATTACTTGAAGTCTTCAGACTTGTAGGAAATTGTGCACATTGAATGGCACACTAGAGATACACAGAGTTCTGAAGATCCAAAGAAAGAAATCCCTAATGGTAAACAATCAGAGACAATGACAAGTAGTGACACGAGTTAACGTGAGCCCTCTTATTTGAGACTAACATTCAGCAATTTAAAGAGTTACTTAAAACAAAATAATATGCAAATACTTCAAACATTTTATTAAAGCTTTAAACTTATAAATGTACATTTATTCAGTCATAATTTGACATGGAAGTCAAAGCCTTTTTTTTCTGGATAATATTGTAAAAATTAAATAATTGAAATAAAAAGTGCAACTGACAGGAACAAGGGTGAGAGTAACACAACTGAGTCTTGCTAAGCACCTAACTGAATTGGTGAAAGCGAAAGTGTGCAGACTGCCACAGAAAGCAGGCTGCCAGCCATGTGTCTATTGTACCATGGGCATCTGAATATTTTTATTTATTTTATTTTAATTTTACTAAGAACAGTTAACATGAGATATACTCTCTTAAATTTTAAGTGCACAATATAATATTGTTAACTATAGGCCCAGTGTTGTATCACAGATCTCTAGAATTATTTATCTTGCATAACAGAAACTTTATCCATACTGAGCAGCAATTGCTATTTCTCCCACCCACCCCACCCCCTCCCCAGATCCTGGCAAACATCTTTTTATCTCTGGATCTGTGGGTTTCACTATTGTACATATTTTACATAAATGGAATCATGAACATGTGTCCTTCTGTGACTGGCTTACTCCACTTAGCACAATGTCTTTCAGATTCATCCATCTTTTCATATAAGGAGGGTGTTTTTTTTTCCTTTTAAGGCTGAATAATATTAGATGGTATGTATATACATCATTTTCTTTTTCCGCTCATCCACTGACCAGCGCTTAAGTTGTTTCTGCATTTGGCTGTTGTGAATAATGCTGCAATGGAAATGAGAATCTTGAAGTACCTGTACTCCCATATGAGTGTTTTTCAAAGAGAGAATGAGAGACATTTATGAATCTTAATTGGTTAAGAGCTTTGAAAGTAAACCAGATTCTTTACAATGTAGTATTTAGTGCCCCTGAGACCATATTTTCAGGTTATTATAATAGTCTGCTCCACACTGTCATGCATGTTATGTCTACAGCTTTAAAATAAATTAAGTGAGTAGCAGGAACTACACCGTGAGAGTTTAAGAAAAGACCAACCTTTGATTTAAGAATGAGTTATTCAGGTTTAATCAACGTTCAACAACACTATATAAAACACGATAAATATAAGTTGTTTAATCAATGGTATTCAGTTTACACAACTGTATGTTAGTGCTGCCCAGCCACCTCGCTAATGTGCGCCATTCCTATCACCTTCCTTCTGTTCACTGTGCTCTGACTGCGTGGGCTCCAGGCTATTGTTTACACAACAAAGACACCTCTTCTCTTATTTTTCTCGTATCTGGATTGCACATGGCACATACACACTATATGGCTCCATTTTCACTGTGCATTTGGTCCTTATTCTAGTATCTTTACCCTGTAACGTACCTTCTTCCTGCTTTATATGTAGAGATAGTACCTGTCACTACCTAGCATTTTGCAGTGTGTAGGTACCTCCTCTTTATTGTTTCCTAGTGCTAGACACTGAGCTCCATTACAGCAGTGGAGCTGACTTTCCAGTGTTGTGAACAAACTGACATAAGTCCACCACCAATAAATGTTACTGGAGAGAGTGACAGCTGACTATTTTCCTACTATAGCCATGATTCTGAATGAACTTTTAATTGAGTATGCCCATCTGATTTCTTTGAAATGTTATATTTATATTTTCATCTTTATAACATTAAAAATAGAGAATTATATATATATAATGTACCCTGTTTCTCCAGTAATAAGACATTATCCCAAAAATAAGACCTCCCAATAATAAGGCCTCCTCTGAACATAAGGCCACCCTGGAATATAAGGCCCCTGAAACTAACATACGATGTCTGACGCCTGATTTAAAGAGACCTCCATTGCCTAAACAGCTCTGGCTGCGCTGTGGCCAATCAGTGAGCTGGTTTGTGATGACAACTACTACCGTACTGTATACAGGTAATACATTTCTTTTTTTTGTTGTTGTTGTTCAACAATAAATGTGTACCATATTCTTCTGTATAGAAAAATAAGACATCCCCTGAAAATAAGACCTAGCGCATCTTTGGGAGAAAAAATTAATATAAAACACTGTCTTATTTTCGGGAAATCAGGGTAGGTTCATGGACTGTTGCTAAAAGCCTAATTTTACAGGAAATGTATTGTGTTCACTGTACTAGAATATTAAAGATGCAATATGGGACAACATCCTATGGAAAGAATACAATAAACGTTATTACACATTCAAACTTGACATATAATCTTTGGTTAAAAAGAGCCACATGGCCGAAACTGGTTTGGCTCAATGGATAGAGCAACGGCATGTGGATTGAAGGGTCCCGGGTTCAATTCCAGTCAAGGGCACATACATGGGTTGCTGGCACATCCTCGGTAAGGGCTGTGCAAGAGGCAGCTGATGGATGTTTCTCACTCATCAATATTTCTAGCTCTCTCTCTCTCTCTCCCTTCTCTGTAAAAATTCAATAAAATATATTTTAAAAAATATAAATAAATAAATAAAATGGAGAAAATTATCTGGAATTAAATAGATGAGCAAGCATGCTCTATCATCATTTTTTTCTATAGCCTGGTGGATACACACTTGAACCCACGCTGGAAATGAAAACATCAGAAAAGAATGGGGCTCAAATATGTGTTTTAAAGATAAGCCCAAGTGCAGGGGCCACAGGAACTGAATTTCCATCCTCTACTGCCCCATAAATTTTTGCGTGTAAAGCTCGCTTACTGAAGATTTTGCTATGAGAGTGTGATAATAGTACACTTCTAGAAATTTACTGGCCATTTCCTACAACCAGTTAGTGCTTCCTGCCTATTTAGCTCACTCAGTAATGGTCAAAAGTGCTGTAGTGTTTGCTGTTGTTGTTTTATTTATTTTTTATTTTTTGTTTTTTTTGGCTTGTTTTTCTCTTGATCATTCTCTCTCTAGGTTCTCTTCCTATATTTATATGTGTTATCAGTAGGAAACTCTAATTCCCGTCACTTCATTTTTATTTAATGTATTGTGTGTGTTTTTTTCCCAAATAAAGAAGCAGTTACTTCCTTCAGAATAACTATTTAAAATGTATTTATAATATTCTCTTGAGATTCATATCCCAGTAAACAAATAGACAATTACAGGTATGGAGATTCATAATGGTAAATTGTTGATTCACAAAGAAACTGAAAAATCTTCTTTTAAATCTATGTTGAAGAGAGGTAACCAAGATGGCGGCATAGGTAAACACCTACACTGCTGCCTCACACAATATAAAAACTACAACTAAAAGACAGACGGACATCATCCAGAACCACAGGAAAGCTGGCTGAGTGGAAGTTCTACAACTAGAAGGAAAGAGAGGGGCTCACAGATACCCAGAGGAGCTGCAAAAAGCTGAGGTACAGAAACGCGCGCGTGGAGAGAGTGGGTGACGGAGTACCTGGCTGGCTTTCTCTGGTGGGAGGGAGATGGAGACTCCTAACAGCATTGAACCCCTTATCCTACGACACTAAACCCCAGGTCTAGCCGAAACTCATAGGAGTGGAGTTTGGACTGTGAAAGGGGAGAAGTGCACGGAAATTTGGGGGAGTCGCAGGAGGACAGAAGTCGGGCGGCACACACAGCACTGTGCGCAGAAGACCAAATGCTGATTGTGCCGCTGGCTTTCACAAGAGGGCGGGAGACAAAGCATCCCAACTGCGTCACTTCTACCTCCACTATACCCCAGATTCCAATGAAGTCATGGAGATCCAGATTCATATGATTCTGGAGTGCAGGGGAGCCAGAAAAGCTGCGGTCTAGAGGCACTGCATGACCGCGAGTGCGGGCACACAGGGACGACTCCAGAGATTATCCAGTCACGTGAGACTCCGGGGCATGGATGTCAGGGCCAAGTGGAAGGCAAGGCGATCCATTAAGCCCTGAGACTCCACCCATCCCAAGCTCAACAGAGAGGCTTTTGCAGTTTTGCAAGTCTGGTATCATAAGGCTGAATCCAACACAGAAGTTCTCCCAGCATAGTGAAAATGCCGAGACAAGGGAAGAGATCACAAACAAAAGAAATGGAGAAAAAAAAAAAAAAAAACGACTGCATATAGAGTTCAAAACCCCACTCATAAAGTTTTTCAAGAATATCCTAGAAAAGTTGGATAAAGTTAGCGAGACACAAGAGATGAAAAAGGACCAAGTAGAGATGAAAAAGGACTAACTAGAGATGAAAAAGGACCAACTAGAAATTAAACATACACTGACTGAAATAAAAAATATTATACAGACACCTAACAGCAGACTAGAGGAAGGCAAGAATCAAGTCAAACATTTGAAATATAAAGAATCAGAAAACACTCAACTGGAACAGCAAGAAGAGAAAATAATCCAAAAATGATAAGATAATGTAAGGAGCCTCTGGGACAGCTTCAAGCATACCAACATCAGAATTGTGGGAGTGCCAGAAGAAGAGAGAGAGCAAGATACTGAAAACCTACTTAATGAAATAATGACTGAAAACTTTCCACATCTGGTAAAAGAAATAGACTTACAAGTCCAGGAATCACACAGAAACCCATATAAAAGGAATCCAAAGAAGACTACACCAAAACAGATCATAATTAAAATACCAAGAGCAAAATACAAAGAGAGAATATTAAAAGGAGCAAGAGAAAAACAGTTCATTACCTACAAGGGAGCACCCATACGACTGTCAGCTGATTTCTCAACAGAAATGATGCAGGCCAGACAGGCGTGGCAAGAAATATTCAACATGATGAATAGCAAGAACCTACAACCAAGAATAAACTATCCAACAAAGCTATCATTCAGAATTGAAGGGCAGATAAAGAGCTTCACAAAGAAAAATCTAAAGGAGTTCATCAACTCCAAACCAGTATTATATGAAATGCTGAAAGGTACTCTTTTAGAAGAGGAAGAAGAAAAAGGTAAAAGCCAAAAAATTATGAACAACAAATACATATCTATCAACAAGTGAATCTAAAAATTAAGTGAATTAAAAATTTGATCAACAGAATAAACTGGTGAATATAATAAAATCAGGAGGACAGAAAAGGAGTGGACTGATAATTCTTAGGGGGAAAGGGGTGAGGGGTGTACAGGGAGAGACTGGACAAAAATCATATACCTATGGATGAGGTCAACGGGAGGGAGGTAAGGGTAGAGGGAGGGTTGGGAGCCAGGTGGAAGGGAGCTATGGAGGGGAAAAAAGAGAAATAAATGTGATAATCTGAAAAAATAGAACATTATTCTAATGTGAAATTGTCATATATATATATATATATATATATATATATATATATATAATTATATATATATTAATTAAAATATATGGTGCAAAAAAAATCTATGTTGAAGATCTTGACTTCAAGTTCTGACTTAAGCAACACATTGGTGGGTTGCTTTAAGAATACAGAAATAAGCCGAAACTGATTTGGCTCAGTGAATAGAGCATCGGTCTGCAGACGGTAAAGGTCCTGAGTTCAATTCTGGTGAAAGGCATGTACCTTGGTTGCGGGAACATCGCCAGTAGGGTGTGTGCAAGAAGTAGCTGATTTATGTCTCTCTCTCTCATCGATCTTTCGAATTCTATCCCTCTCCCTTCCTCTCTGTAAAAAATCAATAAAATACATTAAAAAAAATAGAATACAGAAATAGCTCACATTTCCTATTAGTAAATGTATTTTTAATGAAGTTGCTTAATTTGGGCAGATTTCTTAAGACAGTTACTCAGTTTCTGAATGCTTAGGGAAATAGCCAGACTATTCATCTATAACCTGATTAGACAAGCCCTAAAATGCTTGCAATTATGTTCAGAACTTTTTCTTTAGTGAAAAATGTTGTAAATAGGCAGAAAAATGTATATTTACAACATTTGTAAGCTCCTAGAATGGTAACAGGAAATAAGAAAGCTTACTTTAAAGTTGAATTTCATTGCAATGTGGTTTTCCAGGTTTACAGTAAATTCAGAACATGGATCTGAAAAAAAGATATGTGCCTTATAGTTCCCGTATGTTTCTTTAACACTATATGACAAGGAAGCCCGCTGCATGGGAGAACATTTTTGCCCATGTTATCTCTGATAAGGGTTTAATCTCCAACATCTACAGGGAACTCATACAACTTAATAAAAGGAAGATAAACAACCCAGTCAAAAAATGGGCAATGGACCTAAATAGATACTTTTCGAAAGAAGACAGAAGGAAGGCCAAGAGGCATATGAAAACATGTTCAAAGTCACTAATCATCCGAGAGATGCAAATCAAAATGACAATGAGGTACCATCTCACAGCTGTCAGAATGACTATCATTAACAAATCAACAAACGACAAGTGCTGGCGAGGATTCAGAGAAAAAAGAACCCTCGTGCACTGCTGGTGGGAATGCAGACCGGTGCAGCCACTGTGGAGAACAGTATGGCGTTTCCTCAAAAAAACTAAAAATGGAACTGCCATTTGACCCAGTAATCCCACTTCTAGGAATATATCCCAAGAAACTAGAAACAGCAGTCAGAAAGGATATATGCACCCCTATGTTCATAGCAACACAATTTACCACAGCTAAGATTTGGAAACAGCCTAAGTGCCTATCACCAGACGAGTGTATTAAAAAACTGTGGTATATTTACACAATGGAATACCACCCTGTGGTAAAAAAAGAGTTCTGACCATTTGCAAAAGCATGGATGGAACTGGAGAGCATTATGCTAAGTGAAATAAGCCAGTCAGTGAAAGATAAGTATCATCTGATCTCAGTCATTTATGGACTATAATGAACAACATAAACTAATGAACAAAAACAGATACAGAGACAGAGAAACGTCAGTCAGACCATTAAACCTCAGAGGGAAGGTAGGAGAGGGTGGAGGTAATGGAGAGAGATCAACCAAAGGACTTGCAAGCATGCAGATAAGCCTAACCAATGGACACAGACAACAGGGGGGGTGAGGGAATGAGTGGGCGGCATGGGAGGGTTAATGGGGGAATAAGAACACGTATGTAACACCTTAACCAATAAGGAAATTAGAAAAAAAACTATTTGAGAGGTTGATTTAACTCATTTGTTGTTTCATTCTTCTATCCTTTCTTCCTTATCCCTGATCCTTATATCTAAAGTGGCAATTAGCAAATACAAGGAAAGTTATTGTTAGTAAAGGAAAAGAGACAGGCATTGTAGTATCAAGCTCTGATACACAAATTCTCATAATCATTGAGATAACCGAGCTGAAAATATACATTTTTATTTATTTAAAATTCTAGTTTATGTTTCATTTTTTGTCGCTCATCCTGTAAATTCATTTAAAAACAAAGTTAAAGACAGAATTTGTCAGTTTATACGACCATTTTAAGAATAATTTAATCCATCAAAACCATTGAATCAAGATGGCATTTTTCTAACATGATGTGAAATGGATCAGAAACAAAACACCGTGCCCCAAATCTTTTTCTTTTTTTTTATGAATTAATCAATAAACCCAGACAAAATCAGTTTGAGTTGTTACAGGTCTTGTGCAAATTGCTATTACCCTAGCAGAAATAAGCCCATTTAAAGTAATAAACCATCAGCCAATGAAATATTTTTTTGCTGGAGAAGCGTAGTTAGCATTCTAACTGCCTGTTTGTTTTGCTACAGTGAAGACTTTTTCGTTACTGCCAAATATCGAGCAGAGGGAAAGCATCTGAGGGCAGAGTTAACTATGGAGATTTGTATTGACCGTGGGCCTGGAAACGCTGCGGCCTGATAACGGAATGCGTGCTGCTTTGTGGCCCTGACTGGTAACCCGGCCCCTTCTCTCCGTTATCAGCTGCTGCAGTCCTGCAGGTCAGGCTGGGCAGGTTCACCTCAAGGGCTCCCAGCTCTGAGCCCACCGGCCACCAGTTTCAGGGGTCTGTTTGCTGTTGGGAAGGTGCATTGATTTGCAGACTGGTCTGGGCCTGGCTTTGTCTTTCCACGTCTCCTTAATGCTTTGTCTCCATCTTGGACAAACTGGCATGCTAATTCTGCATTTACCTGTGGATGCCCCTGCTACTCGCTGTAGTCTCTGAACTTTTGACTTCAATACAGTGGTACCTCGAGATATGAGTGCCCTAACATACGAGATTTTTGAGATATGAGCTGTCGAGCGAGCGATTTTTGCTTTGAAATACGAGCAACATTTGAGATAGGGGTAATTGCGCGGATCAGCCGGCTGCACACGACCCACCAGTTTACCACGACTCGAGCATCTCATAGTTTCCCACGCCTCAAGGTTATGGAACAAATTAAACTCCTATCTCGAGGTACCACTATCTTATTTAAGCAGTTTGCTCCCAATCCAATGCCAAAGCCACAGATGCATCTCACGCAGAATTGCTGTTGCCGAAACCCTTACGTCAGGGGGCCCTTTGTTCCTTGGCCTCTCTTCCTCACTGAACTCCTATTTCACATCTGGTGACTGTCTACCTGGTTTCACCCTTAAGATTCTTTATTTGGGCTGTTTTTTTTAAATATATATTTTTTTATTGATTTTTTACAGAGAGGAAGGGAGACGGATAGAGAGTTAGAAACATCAGTGAGAGAGAGACATCAATCAGCTGCCTCCCGCACACTCCCCACTGGGGATGTGCCCACAACTGGGATACATGCCCTTGACCGGAATCGAACCTGGGACCCTTCAGTCCATAGGCCGATGCTCTATCCACTGAGCCAAACCAGTTTTGGCTATTTGGGCTGTTTTAATCGCAAATGTTTTGTTTGCTTTTAACGTTGGATGATGATGATTCGGAGGTTTCTCTTCTTACTGGCCAAAACCAGTCTTGACTCCTCTGCCACACTCATCAAGACAGGCGCCCATGGATGTAGCTTGTCCTTCAGGCAATGCCCTGTGCCAGGAGACACTGCCTGGAATAATTGGGAGAGTTCTCGGCGTGATCCCAGCCCACACTTACCTACCACTGAATGGGGGGGCTTATCTCCAGCTGATGGCCTCTGACTCCTGCTTCTCAGAGCCCCAGTCCCTGATAACAGGCTTAGAGAGATCCTAATGGTTTTTTAGAATTAATTCATTGAAATGAAATTTACATACTATACAATTCACCCATTTAAAGCATAAATTCCGTAGTTTTTTTATATATCCATAGAGTTGTATAATCATTACCAAAATTATTTTCATCACCATCCCCACCATCAAATGCCCTCTCTCCATTACAAGTCACTCCCGAATTTCTCGCAACCCCACCCCATAGCCAACCACGAATCTTCTCGCTGTTTCTATAAATGTATTTATTTTGGAACTTACCTATAAATGGAACTTTACGATGCGTGATATTTCATCACTAGCTTCTTTAGTATGTTTTCTAGGTTCATCTATGCTGTAGTAGGTGTCATACTTCCTTTGTACTGATGAATAGCATTCCATTGCTTAGATGTACAATGTTTTATTTATTCAATCAGCAGTTGATGGACATTTCAATTGTTTCCATTTTTATCTATTTTGAACGATGCTGCCATGAATCTCTGTGTACAGTGTTTGTGTGGATATAGGTTTCCATTTATCTTGGGTCATCTGATAACTGTTTAAGCTTTGAGAAACTGCTAAATGGCTCCTCCATTTTACATTCCCATCAGCAGGGCATGAAGGTTCAACTTTCCCACATTCTTACCAACACTTATGATCTGTCTTCTTTATTATAACTAGCCTAACAAGTGTGAAGTGACAACTTACGTGTTTGTCTAATGGCTAATGATGTTGAGAAATTTTCAGGTGCATATTGGTTATGTGTATATATTATTTGGAGACATGTATATTCAAATTCCTTGTCTATTTTTAAATGAAATTATTTTTATTATTAATTGTGTTCTTATATATTCTAGATGTGTCTCTTGTCACACATATGATGGCATATACTTTTTCACATCCTTTGCGTTGTCTCTTCACTTTGTTATGGTATTTCTAAGGTACAAAAGTTGAAATTTTGGTTAAATCAAATTATCTTTTTTTCCTTTTCTTATTCTGTTGACTCTTGATAAAGATTGATGAGTTTCATTCAGCTCTTCCTTGCCTCAATATTAGCCTCCAATGAAAGAAATCCGGAAGCAGTTGAAATAAATAAAAGTCTAAGTTCAGTGCTCAATGACTCATTGTTCATGTTTGTTGTTGTTGTTGTTGTTGTTTGTTTTTTCTTTCGGGGGGGGAGAGAAGGAAAGGGTTGGGGGAAGTCTATAATCTGCATATTCAATATGCATATTTGTGTTTAGAAGCATTAGTTTTACTTGAAACAGAGCCAAATTTAAAATCAGTGAAAACAGGGTTAATAATGCAAAACATCTGTGAATTATTTCTGGGCTTTTTATACCAGAAGTAAACAATTATGTTCTCCATCAAGCATCATACATACCATGACAGCTTAATCTCCTCCGTGCCACTGTTGGATCATTTTACGATATTTTTTATTTCTTCCACAATAGTTTTTACTTGTTAGTATATTCTAATTTCTTATTTTTAAAAGGTACACAGCAAGTACTGCATTTCGAACCTTGCTTTATAAAAATAGATCAATACTTTTATATAAAAAGATCTCTCCTCCATTATGGCTTATTTTGCTCTGAGTTGCTTAATCTGCATCATCAGATCTGGGTCATTGAAAGATCAGAAAAAGAGGAATCCACTGCTCTCAGAAACCAGCCGTCATCAACAGAAATTCGGGGGCATGTGCACTAAATTGTGGGAAGCTGAATTGTTTCTGCACTTTTTGCAGTGGCTGTTTTTTCCACATTCATATTATACATTTCACTGACAGCCCTCTAACACCTCCTTTCATGTTGAACTCTAACACCTGGCTTTTTTAATAATTATTCTTTGGCCTATTGAGGTCTGCTTCTTCCTCAAAATTGAAGCAATAAAACATTATATAATTTATATTTCTAGTGGCTTTCTCCTAACCCCACATCTGATGGTTACAGTGCTGATGGGCACTGCTAATGGACAGACACACTAGCTATAGAGAACAGGTATTATTAGAAATGGTGTAATTTTGTCCATTTCTGCTATTTATAATTATATAACCAAATGACTATATTTTAACAAAACAGTTTTATATCATCTGCCTTAATTCAATTTACTACTGAATTTACTACTTTGTGTAATGAAACGTTTCCTGCTACAATGTGAGCCTTGAATAGATGTTTAGTTTATGTGGAGGGTTATGAGCAAAGTATTTTTTTCTATAGTGCGTAAGTCTCAGTTATTGCTTAATATGGGAATATGAGAGTTTTCTATGTGAGAACTCACCTTACTTGAAATACAGAGTTTAGAATCATGCTAGTGCATATATAGATCCATAGCCTATGACAGAAGTGACATGTCACTTCGGTGGAGAGATGAACTAGGAAAAATTATTATTTTATGTAAAATATGAAATTAGATTTCTACCCTTCACTCTATAGAGAAATAGGTGGCATCTAGAGTATGAATTAAATCTTAAAAAATAAAATTTATATTCATTTCTAAATATATGCTCATAGTTTTTATAATTTTGGAAAAAGAAGGACAGGACACAAATAGTTATTAAGTATAAAGAAAATTATGAATAAAATTTGACTATATTTAAATTTGAAATGTTGGTTATCAAACCATAATTTAAAATAAATGAAAGAAAACATAATATGGGAGAATATATTTATTATACAAAAACAAAAAAAGTATAAGACATAAACAACTAAAATTTAATAAAAACCAAAACTCTCCTATGAATTAGGAAATTTTCAAGTCTGATTGCTCTGAGGCTTTGAAGGTAGCTGGGGATTAGGGTTAAAGTTGTCAGATTTTGAAAATAAAAAATATTCAATTAAATGTATATTTCATATAAATAGTTAATATGTTTTTTGCATAAGTATTTTACAAATATTATATGGGCATCCCTATTCTTTTACAAAAATCATTGATCTCCCTGCTGGCAGGACTCAGGGGTGGTTGAGTGCCAAACTATGAACCAAGAGGTCATGGTTTGATTCCCATCAGGGCATATGCCTGGGTTGCAGGTTCAGTTCCTAGTGTGAGGTGCATAGAAGGAAGCCAATGAGTGATTCTCTATCATTATTGATGTTTCTATCTCTCCCTACCTCTCCCTTCCTCTCTGAAATCAGTAAAATGTATTTTGTAAAAAATCAATTGTTATCTGAAATTGAATTTAACTGGGTGTCCTGAGCTGTAACTGGAAATTTACTTTTCAGATTTATATTGGGAATAGACAGCCCACCCAAAGGGGAATCTATTCTCATTGCCCAGGAAAACTGATACATTGCATGATTAAATGTGCTTTATTGTTGAGTAAACTGCTATGTAAAGTTATAATTACATAAAAATATATATTATTCATCAAGATATATCACCGTGGGTAGCTAACGAATGGCCTTGAGAAGGTTAATAACCTCTTAGAGAAATTTCAATATTCCCACTTCTTAAATGAAAGGATTATATTGTGTCATTATAAAAGCTCACCTATCTCTAAAGTGTGATTGTGTGACGCTCCCTCTTGCTGACTGAAATTAAATCTGGGGGCGAACAGAGTACAGCATATATGGTTACTAACCTACAGCGATAGAACAGTCTCATTTCACATCTCTTGGCTCCCCATTTTAGTGCAGTGCCCTATGAATTCGAGCCGGAACTGTATTAATGCTTTTGAGGTAGCCCTTTTTCATTAAAATGGTGACATATTGAAATTTATTTTAGATTAGATTCTTGTCATATAAAATACCAAATCCAAAAAGTAACATAAAATAGGATAGCTGAATTATTCCTGGTGCTGAGTGAAAGCATTCTGCATTCTAATAAAATGGGAAAGAATGACAAGTGACCTGTCAGAGAATAGACCTCCTTTTAGAGTCTGCAAATGAAGCGGAAGAATGTGAGACTGCACCTCATCATCCACAAGGTAGCGACCGCTTTGCTATTATCATTGCTCTTCATATTTCAGCTGGAATTTCAAAACAATAAATATAATTAAATTCAACTGACTAAAGGTAAAATTTTCAAAGGCGTATTTTCTAGACCCATACTCCATTTCAGTGTTGGATTTGTATTCAGGCAGATTTAAATGGAAATGATGTGAGGCAAAGAATTCATCATTTACTTCAGTTTCAGTGACTCAGCCATTTATCCTGAAGCTCACCTGCAGTGCCACTTCCTCACTGTATTTTCCCTTTAATTCTACACAGTTCTTTGTTGTAGCATGGAGAAATGGACGGATCATCATTTTTGCCGAAAGAGTCATATATGAATGTACAGAACAAGCATGGCTGCAGGTGTCAAGAAAAACACCTCTGTGTTTTTTTTTATTTTCTCATCAGTTTCAAACACAAAACAATATAAGACACCTTAAATGAAAGTGTCAAAATTAAATTTATGATAAACCTATATTGTATCTATGATAAAGGAAAATACGTTGAGCCAGGGAAGGCACTAAAATTAAATGAAACACCACATGATCTCACTCATTGGTGGATAATAAAGAACATTATAAACTGATGAACAAAAGGATAGATACAGAGGCAGTAAAGCATCAAACAGACTGTCAAATTATAGCAGGAAGGTTAAGGAGAGGTGGGGTAGATAAGAGATCAACCAAAGGACAAGACATTGGGGTTTAAGGTATGCCTGAGACATGAGGGAGGGGAGGGGAATGGGAAGATATGAATACATGTAACACATTAAAAAAATAAATAAATAAAATTAAGTTAAATTTTAAAATTTTTATATGGTATATAAAGTGTTGTAAAAACAGCCAGGAAACATAAAATGCCTTAAACTAAAACATGGAACAATTTTGGTAACTTAAATAAAGTTTGTTTGAGACAATTAGATAATTAGCATTACTAATTTTTTAAGATGCTTAAATTATTAACTTTTCCTCTCTATGAAAAAAAACAACAATGAAGAGCTTATTAAAGAATAGCAAACAGATAAAAGTATATCAATTGTCTCAAAAGCTTATGTTTCATAATATTCCACTTATTTTATATGTGCATTTAAATGCATTTTAACATTAAATAGCTGTACACCCATTATTTAGCCATTGTTTATATTAATTATGCTCTTGTTTTATATATTAATACACACATATCCAAGTAAAAAATATACATAGAAAGTTACAGCCCTTTTTTTTCAGCTTTTCCTGCTTTACTCCATTTCTCTGTTCTCCAGGGGCAAAAAACAAAATTATTTTTCTAAATGTACAGTCATTTATGTATACTTATGCAACATATATAGTATTTATACATAAGAGTTTACATTTCCATTAGTGTTATTACCCATTTTTTCTGTAGTAGTCAATATTATGTGCTTAAATTATACCCATGTTAATGTAGATTCAGATACATTGATGATAGATATGAAGACATATGTGTATACACATGGAAACATGTTTTCTTTAATGTGTCCAGAACACATTAAATTATGGAATATATTTAAGATATTTAAGATACATATTAAATCATTCATTACCACCCTAACCGGTTTGGCTCAGTGGATAGAGGGTCAGCCTGCAGACTCAAGAGTCCCAGGTTTGATTCCTGTCAAGGGCATGTACCTTGGTTGTGGACACATCCCCAGTGGGGAGTGTGCAGGATGCTGCTCATCGATGTTTCTCACTGATGTTTCTAACTCTCTATCTCTCTCCCTTTCTCTCTGTAAAAAATCAATAAAATATATTTTTTAAATAAAAAAATTATTACCTTCTCAATTTATAATTATATTAATTCTGATAATTTATCTATAAGACAGTTATCTCCTGATACAGACATACTTGTGTAATCCACGGGTCATGGAGAAGCACCATAAGGCAGTGATTAAGGACATGAGCTTTTGATCACAGTGAGAGTTATGTAAATCCTGCCTCATAAATATAAATGCAAAAATCCAAAGCAGATAAAATATTAACACATCTTAATTGTTAGATATATCAGCAATGCAAGTTTTTATCACCAATAGAATATCTTTCAGTGCATATTAGAATAAGATAAAATATTATCTTCCATAAATATAAAAGTGAAATTCAATAGTCATTCATGATAATAACTCTTAAACTTCAAATAGAATAAAAAAATTAAAATTGTTATATTTAGCCCAGCCAGCATGGCTCAATGGTTGAGCATTGACATAAGATTCAGGAGGTCACAGTTCAATTCCTAATCAAGGCAGATGCCTGGGCTCTATGCCTGTGGGAAGGGGGGAGGTGCAGGAGGTAGCCAATCAATGATGTTTCTACCTCCCTCTCCCTCGCCCCCTCCTTTTCTCTCTGAAATCAATAAAAATATATATTTTTAAAAAATTTATATTTACCAGAACTTATGTCAAAAATGAATTATGAAGGTGAAATGTTAAAACCATGTTCTTTACATTGGAAAACATGTCAAGACAGTCTGCTCTCAATACTTCAGTACAATATTATAATGGAAATACATGCCAATGCAAAAAATTAGTAAGTAAATACATAAAAGAAAAACTATTGGAAAGGAAGAAATTAAACTTCATCATTTGGAAATGATGTGATTGACAATTATCTATATCACAAACCTAATAAGAGAGATTTTAGAGTTAACAAATACTTAAAAATTAACAAAAAATACTTAGCAAATGTAAACAAGATCCAATAAAAGGGTGATATGCAAATTAACCATCACTCCGTCACAACGATGGCAGCACCCATAGCCACAAGATGGCGGCGCCCAGTTTCCTCAGGTCCGCTGGGGTCCCTGCAAGCGACGACGGCCACTGAGAGCAGGCAGCATGAGCAGCTGAGGTGGGATGCTTGCATCGTTGCTGCGGAGATGAGGCAAGCATCCTGCCCCAGATGCTGAGGGCCTCTGGGCCGTGGAGAGCCTCTGGTGGCAGACATGGAGCAGCCAGGCCCCACAGAGAGCTACTGGGGCATGGATTTGTGAGGAGAGCTACTAGTTAATATATAAAATCCCGTTACATTTTAATCTATTTACCAACAGATAGGAAACACAGAGTAACGAAGACTACATCGAACAAAAGTTCAGTCTTTTATGTCATAAAAGTATAAAACTTTAGTGAGAAGCATGCAAGAATACAACTTATGAAATGCATTCCATGTTCTTGGACAGGGAAATTCAAGTCATTTTTAATAATCTTCTAATGACATATAATTACCACCAGAAGATGATAAGGAGAGTATGTTCTATTATTGCTCAACATCTGGTGTCAAATATCCCACTCTCAGCTGTCAGGGACACGTAATGATGAGGCCCTTTCCAAGCATCTGAGTTTGCAAGAGAACAAAAGTGAAGAATAGCTAGAATTTACACTAATGAAAGATATGTATAGTCTTTTTACCTAAGAGCCCATCAGCTCCCATTAAATATAGACACTAGTCTTTTTTTAATAGATAATATCATTATAGATACATATATATGTATAAAGTTATTATCTTTCTATATTGAGAAAAAATTTGACAAGCAGCTTC
>PVJN01019896.1:0-36727 GCA_004026805.1 Lasiurus borealis
GCGGGCCCCGCCTCCGCCCCCACCCCCACCCCCACTCTGCTCAGCCAGCAGCCCCCGCCTCCCTCCCCGGCCAGGAACTCCCCGTGCCCACCCTCCCACGAAGATGGTTCACCTGCCCCAGCCTCACTCTCTCTACCGCTGACGTGAGGGTGATGATCCAACCCTCCAAGTCTTACTGTGATGCATGGAGCATGCCTGCACAGTTCCTGGCACAGGTGAGCTCAGTTGTGTTATTGTGCTGTGTTTGGAGACCCAAGGAGGGCAAGAATATGCAAGTCAGCAGCTTGAGCAGGCCTAGCCCTGGAGTCCTCTTTACTGAGCTCAATCCTTAAATTCACCTTCCCTGCCTGACAAGGTGATTCCACCCTGCTCATCATGCTTTCGACAATAAAACCTTCGGGCCTACTTAAGAGAGGCCACTCGCCTCAACTGTGTGGCAGCTCCTGGGTCATCTGCGTTGCCCATGCTAAATGTGAAGACACCTCAGCGTGGTTAAGGAGACACCCTGGGACTCACACAGGGTGACTGACCTCGGGCCGGTCACTCAACCCCTCTGCAGAGGGAGGTGAAGATACTGCCTTTCCTGACAGGGTGTTGTGAGGGGAAAACGGGTCAAAATATGTGTGGTGCCTAGAACGGTGCTGAGACCTAGTGCCTCGGTGTTTGCTCGTATTTGTTAGGCATCTCTGTCACTTGCCTGTGTGGCCTCTAAAGTGCATTTAGGAGGGGGAGGGTCCTGCAGTGATGATGAGTGAGATGCTCTTTGTCACTATTACAGGAACCACAAGCTTTCTCACCCTTGGTTTCCACTTGAATTGGACAGGCAGCCCTACAGCGCCAGCCCCTCAGAGCCTGAGCCTGGATTTGGGGTGGGGGTGGGGGATGTGAAGGGAGATGCAGGAGAACCTAAGACATGAACAAAAAAATGGTGTCCCCTATTCTTATGAAGACTTAAAGAGACAAAAGTCTAATCTCAAATGTAAATACCTGCCTCGAAAAAGAAGGAAATGAACAGGGTAATGTAGACTAGCAGGGGGGTGGGAATGATCAGGAAGAGCGTCTCCTTTTTTTCCTTTTCTTTTTTGTTTGTTAATCCTCACCTGAGGATAATGGTTCCATTGGTTTTTAGAGAGAATGCAAGAGAGGGAGGGAGGGAGACATCCCGCAAGTGCCTCGATCCACGGCCCCTGACAGCGGTGGGGACTGAGCGTGCAACCCAGGCGCGTGCCCTTGGTCGGGGAATGGGACCCGAGAGCCCTCAGTGCGGGGGGTCGCGCTCTAACCACTGAGCACACCGGCCAGGGGAGGGAGGACGCCTTGAAGGAGGTGGTGTCTGAGCGGAGGTGGAAGGAGCCAGCCTCGCCAGGAACCGGTCCCAGCTCCCCGGGCAGAGGAGCAGCGGGTGCCAAGCCCTGGGCCGCGCTGGGCCGGCCACGGACCGGGCGGAGGACGCAGGGTGTTGGGCACCGGAGGGAGCGGCACCGGGCGGCTGGGGCGGGGGCGGGGCCGGGTCGCCCAACCCAAGGACCCAGAGGGAACACCGCGTTCTGGAAACAGCCAAAGCTGGGCCCGGCGGAGGGGCCTGGGCCTTTGGGGGCCCCCTTTCCAGACCGCGGGCCCCCCAGCTCCTCTCCCCTCCGCTCCCAGCCCTCCCGGTGGGCGCGGGGGGCGGGAGGGGCGCTCACGGCGGCCGTGCGGTCGGCCAGGGTCCGCGCCCTCCTGCCACTGTCCCCACGACGCTCCCGCGTTCCCGGCCGCGGTTTGCGCAGAGCGGCGGCTCCTCGGCTGCGGATGGCGCGGGGCGAGCGCGGCGCCTCCCCGTCCCGTCCCCGCAGCGGCGGCGGCATCCGCTCCCGGGCGCACAGGCCTGTCCGGGGAGCCCCTCCACCTGACACCCCGCCCCGGACCCCCCTCCCGCTCCGCGCCCCCGGCGCACGGAGGCCGCCGAAAGCGGGGTCCCCGAACACGCCCGGGGGCGGGCAGCCCGGCTCGGACCAGCGGGGCGCTTGCGGCTCTTTGTTCTCGAGGCTCCCGGGCTCCCCGGGAGGCCGGTGGTCTCGGGCCTCCAGCCGGGGGACCCCTTTCCCGCCCAGGTTGGCGGGGACCCAGGCAGTGCGGAGTTCTGTGCAGTCTTACGCCCAATTCAGTCTCATGTTTAAGACGGAGAGGTTCTCAGGAGGCTCAGCACAGGGCCCCCTAATTCAGCCTGTGGTCCGGAAGGAACCCTGAAAGAGGAGAGTCCGCAGAGCCTGGAGCTGGGGGTGGGGGTGGGGTGAGGGAGGGGAGGTCAGGTCTTGGAGGGCCTTGAATTCCAGGCAAAGGACCTGGGCCACCTCAGGGCAGGGATCCCCAGGGAGCCTGGGAGTGGAGGTGGTCAGGGGTGTCTTGATCACATTGGTGTTCTAAAAAGATCCCTCTGGTTTGGGGGGCTGGGAGGGCGGGGAGGGGAGACCAGGGAGAAGGCCACTGCTATTGTGCCGGTGAGGGAGGGTACTGTGACTGAGCGGTGGGTCTGGGGGACAGAGAGAAGAGACTCAAAGAGCTGCCTAGGAAGTAACGTCTACTGGGGAGGAGGCAGGAGGAGGTGAGGGCACCCCGGGACTGAGACTTCGGTGACCACTCCTGAGAAGCAGAGAAGGAGCAGGACTTGCTGGGTTCCGAAGGACCTTCTCCATTGCTCCCCACGCCCTCCCCCTGCCCATTTTCTTCACAGCAATGACCCCGGAAGCTGCACTTGGACTTGCCCTTTGGTTTCCTGTCTGTCTTCCTGGTGGACTCTGAGCCCCAGAGGACAGAGGCCGGACGCTCTCCTCGCTGTGTCCCCAGGGCGTGGAGCAGCGCTGGCTGAGATTTGTCCAATGGGTGTAATGAATGTCTGAGTGAGGCAGTGTAGGGACCAGGCCTCACAGGTGTCTCACTGGTCCCGGGGCCAACACTCAGTGGCAGTTTCTTCTAAAAATGCATGAGTGAATGGGTAGTTGCTTCGAAACCTAGCAGCTAAAATCTAGAGTCAGGAGGTGAGCAGTGTTGCCATGAGATTCCATCAGGACAAGAGATGAGCACCAGCTGGTGTTAATGGAGCACCTCCTTCACCGAGGGCTGTGCCAGCTGCTGCAGTGAGTTATCTCATTTAGCTTTCCCATCAGCCCTTTGAAGAAAAGCATTGTTGCCGAAACCGGTTTGGCTCAGTGGATAGAGCATCGGCCTGTGGACTGAAGGGTCCCAAGTTCAATTCTGGTCCAGGGCATGTACTTGGTTTCGGGCACGTCCCCAGTGGGGGATGTGCAGGAGGTGGCTGATCGATGTTCTCTCTCATCGATGTTTCTGACTCTCTATCCCTCTCCCTTCCTCTCTGTAAAAAATCAATTAAATATATATATATGTATATATATATATTTAATTGTATATACATACATACATATATATTTAATTATACATACCTACCTACATACATACATATATAGGAAGGCATGGTTGTTGGTGGCACCATCACACAGATAAGAAAACTAGGGCTCAGAGAGGTGGAATAATATGTCCAAATTCACAGAGCTAGCAAATGGCAGGGTTAGGTCATCTGAACCCCAAAAGCTGGCTGCAGAGGCTACCCTATTACCAAGTCATAGAACAGTAGGTGGATGCTATGGCTGGTTGGAAAGGGCCAAAGGCATTCTCACAGCCACATGCAAGTGCCTCTGGCTAATGCGACCCCTTCTCCAGGGATCAGAAGCCCATGTTGCCCCCCGACAGGCCTAGAAAGCCAGCAAAAATCTGAGAGGAAACACCGGCACCAACCCAGTCAGCCTGCCGGCCTCCGTGGGACCATTGCTCCACTCCATGTGCATTTCAGCATTTACTCTCCACGGCAAACAGCGTGAAACCCCATGGTCATCATTACCCCATTTTCCAGAAGAAAAGTGAGGCACAGTGTGAGATTGGCCAGCTTATCGAAGGCCACACAGCTATTATGTAGGAAAGCTGGTGTCCAAAGAAGGCAGGCTGACTCCTGGTTCCACATTCTATGCTTTCTCTGCACTGACCACAGCGGGAGGCTGGGTGTGGCCAGGCCAGTCCAGCCAACCGTTCTCTGTGCCAGGTGATGGCTGCCAGGCGTGGCTTGGGCAGCATTTGCTCTGTGGCCGTCCTGCCTCTGCTCAGTGGTGGGGCAGCCGCTGGGAGCAGGGTAAACCCAGCCGAGGCTGAACCCAGATAGCAATCGCATCCTCCATCGCCTGTCATTGGACATCCTGTATTCAATCACCCACACATTCATTTCTTTTAATCTTTCGCTTCTTGACTGTGATAAAGTCATTTTTAGAACGTGCATTTCATCTGAATTAAGCGTGCTGGAGTCGATCGGTTTTGTTGGAAAATAGGCTGATAAAGGAAGACATATTTCAATGATCCCCTTCCTTTTAACTGATTGTTCTCCAGCACAGTAAGAGTCTCATTCAGGGAGTGTGCGTATGTGACAATCTGCACCCCCACTTCTGGAATTCTGGGTGCTAAGGGAAGCTTGGAGCACTCCAGAGTGAGGATAATGTAGCATTATCTTATTGAGGATTGGTTATCAGGCATGTGACTGTGCATGTGTGTGCAAACCCGTGTGTGGAGGCCCATTCTGTGCTGTTGTGGATGTGCATGTGTGTGTGCATGTGTGGTACAGGCTCTGTGTGTGATTTGTGCATGTCTCTGCATATGGGTGCACAGTCACATATGTGTGTGCCTGTATGACGACAGGAAGTGGGAGCCTTGGATAATAGGGGTAGCTCCGCCACCTGCTCGCCTGCTCTGACAGCAAGATGACTGTGTGCTGGTGGAGGAATGGCCTTCACAGGAAGGACCACCCACTGTGTGGCCTAAGAAGCCCTTGTCCCAGCCTGGGGTCAGCTGCTTCTCGCCTCAGGAGTCTCTTGCATGGTCAGTAGAACAGTGACAACCTCAGTTTATCTGTTTGAAGGGACAGTGCAGCCCTGACGGTAGATTATCCAGGATTCTCGTGTCTAGATGGAGTGGAATATTCCAGGCCACTCGCTGCTTCTCTTGCTTCCACCAGTGGGGAGAGGTGTCCATCATGCTGGTGGCCAGCAGTTTTCACCTAGTGCTGCTAAGACCTTAGGAAAGTCATTTCTCCTCTCTGAGCCTCAGTTCTGTTATGAGGTAGAAAACCTCTCCAAATTGTTAAGAATTGACCTAAAATTAAATCCTGGGCAAAATATGGGAAAATGCCCTCTGATTGGGCACCTCCTGAGGGCCTGGGCCATGTCTTCTTACCTTTGCTCCTAGTACTTTGTAGGGGACCTGCTGAAAGGCGAGCTCTCAGTTCATGTTTCCTGGAAGCATGAAAGGATGGATGGATGAAGACTAGTGTCTGAAACACGGTGGGTACACAGCAAAAGTTTGATTTCATTTCCATGTACTCTAAAGCTGAACTTCTCAATTGTGTTCCATAGAGTATTCTACACTTCCTTAAGGATCAATAGGGAAAAATCATAATAAAGAACTACTCTATAGATAAATAATTTTGGAATGTGGATGCCCTAAGAGATTCCTAATATTAGTTAATTAATTTAGTACACTTTTATTGAGCATCTACTATATATCGGGTACAGTTCTGGGTATTTGGGATAGAGATTTGTGTAATGAAATATTTTCCAGTATTTCCATATCGCCCCTCTCCCCTGTTTTTTCTGAAAGAAAATGTAATCCTGCCTTATTTAGCATTACTTGTCCCATTCCCAACTCAAAGTCCTCCCAGAAAGACTATGGAATATAGTAAATAATCACATCTAAAGCCAGACTACTTGGGTTCTGAATCACATCCCCACTGTTTACTAGCCATGTGACCCTGGGTAAGCCTCAATTTCTTCAAGTGTAAAATGCTAATAACAGCAAGGATTAAATAAGATAATGCTACACCTCAAATGTTCAGTAGTATTCCTGGTATGTAGTATTATTTTAAATACTATTTATCACCATAGATCTCAAAACCTACAAAATAAGGGCCAATTCCCCTACATAATTCCTAATGTCCTACTCACCTCCATGAGTTAATATCTGATCACTCAGAACCACTTACCAACCTGCATGGCTCCCAAAGAGCCCCTGGGTGATTTACACTTTGCTCATGTGTTGCTGCTGCTGCTTCTGAAATGCTCTTGGTGATGTCCACCTAGAAGACACAGCTTCCAGGCCCATCTTTGGCATCTCTGCCTCCATTAAATTCACACTCGCTGCCTGACCCTCCAGCCCCAGTGGCTCCACTAGCTGGTTCCAATCGCATGATTTCCTCAGGCGAGGCCAGTGGAAGAATTACCCAATCAGCAGAGTCACAATAAACAATCGTTGGGCTTTGCCTCTAAGATTTGAACGTAGTTTATGATACAGCAATGCACAACTGATACCAACTTCTTGAAGCCAGCAACAATTGGCTTCTGTTCCTCTCCATCTTGACTGCTGATATCCAGAGTGCCTGGGCTATACCTAGAGCCACTGATGAGCCAAGAGACAGTGAATGCCCTGTTTTGTCCCCACTTCAGGTGATAGCTGGGATCCATGAGGGGGCTCCCCTAACTCATCAATGGGAGGACCCTCGTAAGAAGGAAAGTTGTCTGAAAGTGAACCTACCAACAGGTCAGTGACAGATGCTATGAACTGTCCTGGGTGTTGACTGTCTTGTTCTAGGGTAGTGGTCGGCAAACTGCACCTCGCGAGCCACATGCGGCTCTTTGGCCCCTTGAGTGTGGCTCTTCCATAAAATACCATGTGCAGGCATGCATGTACAGTGCGCTTGAAACTTTGTGGCCCATGCGCAGAAGTCGGTTTTTGGCTCTCAAAAGAAATTTCAATCGTTGTACTGTTGATATTTGGCTCTGTTGACTAATAGGTTTGGCGACCACTGTTCTAGGGAAACGCAGTACCATTTTCTGTACCTGGTCCCTGCTGCCCCAGGCTCACCCTGCATAACCCTTGCCCTCGGTGTGACAACATCTGTTCAAATAAAATTTAAGTAGAACATTTGCATCTTCACCCTCCTTCTCCCTTCCACCCGCCCTCTCAGGAACCATCTGACCATTATAATAAAAATCCAGCTTTATGTAAATACCCTATCCTCCAAGTAATAAATGCCATTAGCTGATCCTGTCTGAGCAACTGCAGGCTTTTAAACATCCATTTGAAAATCTTTGAAAGCTCTCTCGAGGCTCTTGCTCATAATTCACTAAGTGGGAGTTGGTAATAACTGTGTTAAATGGCCAGCCCAGCAATTCGCAGGAGGTGCATCTGTTTGTGTGTTGTCGGTGGTGGGGAGGTGTGCGCCGAGAAGAGGATGCCTTCCTTCCATGCTGGTCGGTTACTTATTTTTAAGAGTGCCCCTGGGAGCTCACAGCACTTTGATGAGCTACTAATGAAAGAGCCAGATCTGACAATTAATTTCCACAGAGTTATTATTTATTGTTTTGGCAACAATTCTCTGAAAAGCCTTAATGCTCACCTTGGCTTCCCAATGGTTGGAGGGAGCCAGGAGTTGAGGGAAGAAATGGATTCCACTTGTTTATTCATTAGTCATGTATTGAGCACCTACTGTGTGCCAGGCACTGCTTAGATCAAGATTCATCCCCTGGCTTCAGGGATCCCTCAGTCTGGTGTGTGTGTGGGGAGGGGGGGAGTAAGGCAAACAAGTATATAATAGGAAGTTACAATACAGTGTAATACATGTTATGAAGGGCACATGTAGGGTGCTATGGGAATATGTGGGGCACAGAACCAAGATTTAAAGGTCAGGGGAGGCTGCCAAGAGGAAGAGTTCTTAATGATTACCTAGTAGCAAGGTAAGAGAAATGCTTGGGGAAAAAAACATCAACAGGTCCAAAGACTCTGAGAAGGGAATGCATAGCCAAAACATTTTGGCAAGAAGGTGGATACTAAGAATTCTCAGTCTCTGCTGGTGGGAGTGTGAACTGATAAATGTTAGTAAATAGCAAGGTGAGAGATACACAAGCCCTGTGATGAAGCAATCCCATCTTTTTTGTTAGAGACATTCTGTACACAACATAAGGAGACATACAAACAATGATCACACCAGCATGGTTTGTGAGAGCCAGTATGTGGGAACAACCCAAATACCGATTAAATGTGGAAGGATTAACTGTGGTATAATCACACAGCAGAATACTATACAGAAGTGAAAATGAATGAACTACAGCTACATGTAGCAACATGGATATATATTTCTTATATTGACACTGAAGAATACATACAACATAAGTCCACTTAGACTAAATTAAAAGTGGGCAAAATCAAAACATCATTTGGGTATGCATACAAAGTTGGTAAAGATATATATATAAAAAAAGGAAATGATTGACTGTAGCAGGTGGAATCATGACTTATTCTAGGGAGAGGATGAGGGCATGATCCAAAAGATCACATGGAGAGTTTCAGGCAATGTCCTGTTTCTTAATTTGAATGGTAGTACAAGGGTGTTTACTTTAGAATTATTAAGTAATTGCACATTTATATCATACATTTTTCTAGATGTCTGGCGTATTTCATGATTTTTGTTAAAAGGGAAATTATTCTAGTTACACCCATGAAGAAGCCTGGAAGGCTGATGGGGGAGGGCTGGAGGCGGCTCTCAGGGACTGGAGCAGCACCCTGCTTGGTTGTGTGTGCATATATGAACCCCAGACAACTCTCAAAGTGGTGGTGCCAGGGATTCTTGGGACCTGAAGACCCTGAGAGTCACCGTAAACCATTTCCATGGAACATGGCATGGCTCAGTCTCCAGAGAATCCCAGGGGGGCTTGGGTGTAAGTTTCGAAGGTTTGAAAGGAGCCAGGTGATGCTCTGGAAGAACCTGAGGAAATATAGGACATTGCTTTGTCTTTTCGCCTGTAAGTAAGTTCCCAGGTTGGGCTAGGATCTAAAGGTACAATCCAATTACAGTGGTACCTCAAGATATGAGTTTAATTCGTTCCGTAACCTTGAGGCGTGGGAAACTATGAGACGCTTGAGTCGCGGTAAACTGGTGGGTTGTGTGTAGCCAGCCGATCCTCGCAATTACTCCTATCTCAAATGTTGCTCGTATTTCAAAGCAAAAATCGCTCACTCAATGGCTCGTATCTCAAAAATCTTGTATGTTAGGGCACTCGTATCTCGAGGTATCTTGAGATTTAATGGCCTGTGTCTCTCCTATATGGGCTCTGAGGTGGGTGCACTAGAAAGGACATCATATGAGGATCGGGTGTAGTTCTGGGTGACTATGAATCCTTCAGATAAATTGATCTTCACTCAGGGCGGGGGAAGAAAATGAGTTTTCCGAGGTGGTCAGAGCTGGAAGGGATCTGAGTGATCCCTGTGTCCAGCCTGTAATACTGTTTGATTCTTGATTAAGTCTAAAGGCAACTTTACAATTATTCATTTATAGGCGAAATACATTCTTTTGAAATAAATCATATACTTTGGAAGGAAATAAGTATTATAATTTTCTAAACCCCTTATAATCTCATCTTGTGAGATCAACATTAATAGCCTTATCTACTGTCTTCCACATGTCATGCCAAGCTCATACACATACATGCAAACACAATCTGGGACTTTCTTCTTTTTCTTTTTGAAAAATGGGCTAATATTATATCATTACTCTGTAACTTGACATTTCACATAGTAATATATTATAGACATTATTCAAGATCAGTCTTTCCAGATCTAACAGATCTTTTTCATAACTGTGGAATATTCTTCAATTTGGATGTAGCATAATTTACACAACCAGTCCTTTGTTGATAGACTTTTAAGCTATTTTCTATTTTTGCACTAACAAATGTCCATTATTTATATCCATATTTTCTTTTTTTAAAATATGCTTTTATTGATTTCAGAGAGAGGAAGAGAGCAGGAGAAAGAGATAGAAACATCAATGATGAGAACCATTAATCTGCTGTCTCTGCCTCCTGCATGCCCTCTACTGGGGATCAAGTCTGTTCTGACACTATTTTTTCTAAATGTTGTAGTCATTCACACTTTTATCAACAATGCAGGGGAACTTTTATATGCCCACTCTCTTTCCAACAATGGCTATTATTGATTAACAAGTTTTCTTCCTCTCAATGTGATAAACAAGTGAGCAAAAGAAGGAAAAATAGAAATAAAAACAAAGAAACACTACTAGCCCTTGCCAGTTTGGCTCAGGATAGAGTGTCCACTTGGGTTCTATTCTGGCCAGGGGCACATGCCTGGGTTGTGGGCTGGATTCCGCCCCCCAGTGGGGGGCATACAGGAGGCAGCCAATTAATGATTCTCTCTCATCATTGATGTTTCTGTCTGTCTATCTCTCTCCCTTCCTTACTGAAATCAATAAAATATATTAAAAAAAGGAAACACTACCAAAACCCCAGCATTGAAACCCCAGCATTATTTTTATTTACATTTACCTGGTGATTCTTAAGCTTGATTAATTCTCAAATATATGTTCATCATTTGTATTTTCTTTCCCAAGAAATGCTTGTGCATATCACTTAGTTATCTTTGTACCAGGTGGTTGACCTTGTTATTGTTGTTTTGCAGAATATCTGTGCACATTAAGAGTACCAACCCATTGTCTACCCCATGTTCCTTCATTTATAGAGAGGAGGTAACACAAAGAAGTGAGTTGCCTGAGGACACTAGAATGCTAATGTCAGAACTAGATAAATCACACTTCTAGATTCCCTATACAGGTTGCCTCCCTGGTCCACACCATAGCTTAGATTCTTGTGGTAAAATTTCTTGGAAATCTTGAACAAATTTTCTCAGAGTATGATCTCCCCTCATCAGAATAATCTGGTGCTTTATTATAGTTCATTAGTAGGACTACCCAAACCCTATTGAATCAGAATCGCTAGAAGATACAAGGAATCTGCCAAGATAATTTAAAAAATATTTTTTCTTTTATTTACTAAAATTAGGTAACCATTACCCTAAAAATTCAAAGTTCTTACCTGAACACAAAGGGTACTCTCTGGAAAGATGGGGTGAAGAACTCAATGGGAAAATGGTAAAAAATAGTATATTATAGTAACTCCCACAGTGTGCGCACGCGCAAACACACACACACACACACACACACACACACACACACACACACACGGCAGCTGGAGAGAGAGCCCTTCAGGTTGAAACATCGAAACAGAGATATCACCGGGGACCTGTTGGCCTCATGCAGCCCTTAAGCCAAAAGCAAGCTTTTAGGGGTGAATCTAATATATCACTTTCTTGCGGGTATAAAGGTGTAAATGTCAATTTCTACTTGTTTTTGTGAAGATTTGACAAAGCACTTAAAGCAGCACCCATTTTAATCAACAAAGCAGCCAGAAAGATCACAGGGTGGCAAGTGTGCCATATTCTATCTGAGCTGTGGGTGGATTTGAAAATTGCACTTTTAATTAAAATTGGCATTTCTGAAGCTCCGGTTGGAGCTGGCCATTTTGCTGGGGAATTCAGGCGGTGAGGCAAATAATCTGAGAGGGAGGTTTAAATGAGCAAAGAGGAAGGCTTGTGTATTAACAAGACTCACTTGTTTAAATAATGAAGCAGAGAAAAGATAATGTAAAAACGCCTTTGTCTGTGTTTAGTTAGGTTTCCTCCGAGACCCACATAATTATAGCTGAGCTGTCCGAGGTGCTGACAGCTGGGTGAGAGGATTTCTTGACAGAGGTAAATGCCTGATCCGTATTTCTCAGCCCATCAAGTTTGGTCTTTCACCAGTTTCTTTCCATTCAATCAAAAATACCACCACAACATCATTCATTCATTTGACCCACAAAAGTTACTGATCCCCTCCTATGTATCGTGGATGGTGTTCTGAAAAATGGGGGAAAATATCAACCCGAAATCATTGGATCCTGCTCCCTAAATAATGCTCCCTTAAAGTTGATATTATTCCAATATTTAAGGCCTTTGTGGATCAGTAAAGTTGAAAACAATCAAGAACAATGCCAAATACTGAAGACATTTAAGAACATCAACTACCACCTACTTTCTCCATCTTTTAATTTAAAAAATAAAACACAGAAAAATTATAACTTAAAAAGTACAAAGGATATAATCTTAGAATAAAATATAGTTATTTTAACTGGCTTTATAAAAACTCACTTTATTGTTTTTACTTTTCACCTTTGGCTAAGAGCCACAGAAAATTTCATCATGCACTGGCATCAGTTTCAACACTGGCATTTGGGAGTGATTGAGCCATCACCCAGGCTTCAGGAAATAAGTGGAATC
The DNA here is from genome assembly GCA_004026805.1 of Lasiurus borealis. Classification (NCBI taxonomy): domain Eukaryota; kingdom Metazoa; phylum Chordata; class Mammalia; order Chiroptera; family Vespertilionidae; genus Lasiurus; species Lasiurus borealis. The sequence continues at coordinate 12,259 of PVJN01019896.1, forward strand.
TTTCCATGAATGTCCTGAGCAGAGATCATCTAACTGCTGGGTGCACATATGACCTCCCTGGCCAGCCTGTTGGACAGTCTTATTGGTAGGTCTTCCTTCTCCATAGTTATAGCCATGGATGGGGCAAGTGTCTATGTGAGTGAGTGGAAGGGAATGGAATTAACACTTGTAGAGAACCCACTCTATGTCAGAATTTGACAGTGACAAATGCTTCACTTTATCTCACATGATCTGATTTTCACACTCATTGGTGGGGTGGGCATCATTAACATCCCAATTTGGAGATTTGAAATGTGTTACATATACAAATCTAATTTATAATAAAATAACATTTAAACATCAACTTAAAGAGGGTTAGCTAGTCAATAAATGGTACAAAGATAATTGTTCAGAAAAAAGAACATATTTTGACCTTCACATCATGGCAGTCATCAAATAAATTCCAAGTGAATTTAATACTTAAATATAAATAATACAGACATAGGAAGTATTTTTTAGCCCTGGCAGTTGTTGCGCAGTGATTAGGGTGTCAGCCCTTGTACTGAAGGGTCGCTGGTTTTATTATGGTCAAGGGTACATACCTGGGTTGCAGGCTTGATCCCTGGCCCTGGTCCGGGTGCATGCAGGAGGCAACCAATCAACGTGTCTCTCTCACATTGATGCTTCTTTTTTGTGCTCTCCTCTCTTGCTCTTCCCTGTCCTCAGGTGATGATTAAGAACAACAAAGTATTTTTAAAACAGAAAACATGACATTGAAATGTTATCAAATCTCAGGAGGAAAGTGAACTTTCAGAGCTTAGAAACAATTGGAAAAAAAGGGAAAGATTAACTATTTTAATATCCTGGATAGAAGAATTCTATTACACTTTTAAATCTATTTTGCATATGTTAATGGTTTGCAATAGTGGATATTGAAGACTGAAAATTGAAACCCATAGTGACTAATTCTGCAGTAGGGCAGTCAATTAGGAATCTTTTGGGGAAAACATTCTCTATTTTGATCTGGGTGAAAATTGATCAAATTGGAAATATACTTGAGATTATTATACATTACTATGTATTAGTTGTACCTTGATTTTTTTAAAAAAAGTGATCTCAATCTAAATGCAATACCCCTATTTTGGACTAGGGATATCACATTTCTATGGCAGTAGAGCATCTTGGGACTATTCATTGTGCTTTGTGTGAATTCAGGCCAGATACTATTGATTTGATTCTAGTTTGTATGAAGAAGATTTGGACATTCTAGTCGACCACAAACTCAGGAGTGTGAACCATATAATTCAGCTAATATCAAGAGAATGCACAACCTGAGGTTTTAGTGGTAAAGGCATAGTGTGACTCTCTCCCTCAAAATAAGGGAAGTAATAAACACCTTGCTTAGTGACCACTATCCCCACCAGTAAAGGTCACTGGATAATTTTTGAATAAATTAATGAAACTGACTTATTGTCTTACATGGCAAAGTGTAGAAGAAAGGCAATCCAAGCTGGGCTTTGGAATCATACTGGCTTGGCTTTGAATCCCAAATCTACCAAGGACATGTTGAGCTGAAGCCAGTTTGGCTCAGTGGATAGAGTGAGGGCCTGCAGACTAAAAGGTCCCGGCTTCGATTCTGGTCGGGGGCATGTACCTTGGTTTCGGGCACGTCCCCAGTGGGGGGTGTGCAAAAGGCGGCTGATCGATGTGTCTCTCTCTCATCGATGTTTCTAATTCTCTATCCCTCTCCCTTCCTCTCTGTGAAAAAAATCAATAAAATATATTTTTTAAAAAAGGACATGTTGAGTGATCTTAGGAAAAGAGTGTCATTTCTCTGAGCTCAGTCTCCTCTTCTGTAAAATAGGAATACTAATAACATCAACATTGAAAAGCAGTTGTGTGAACTAAATGAGGTACTGTATGCAATCCACTTGGCATGATGCCCAACATAATCACGTCCCTCAGTGTTAGTTATTATTACTGGTATTTTTAACCATCAATTCTGAGGGACCTCCTTGTATGTGATCATTAAGGGATTCCTGAGGAACTTCTTTTTTAAGGAGCTGGGCAAGTTGTGCAATCATTCGCCAAGAGAACCAAGTTGCTGGGCATACCTTCCACCCTTGCCACTGACCTAGAGACACCCCAGAGCCCAAGTGGTCCCATTTCTCTGCATGAGCTGCGGAAATCAATGTCCAAGGCAGTGAGCAAGGCAGGGGAGGAGGCTGTGCAGGACCAAGAAGATGAAGAAATCGAGAAGCCGGCACACCAGTGACAGCAGCTCATTGACTCCCTGTCCCCAAGGGCCAGCTGGGCCAGCTGGGGAAGCCTGTCATTAACTCTCTTTATTGTCTACATTTTCTGCCTCGCTGGCTCGCTCATCTGAGAAGGCAAATGGAATTGGCTTTAAGTCACTCCTTGCATGGACATTGCTTTATTGGCTTCTGGAACTGGGAAGAGCTGGGGGCACTGAAAACATTGATTGCCCAGGAGGCATTCAAATGTGTAGGACGGGAAAGTGGGTGTGAACATAACTTGGGGTTTATTTGGGGAACATCCTAAAAGGATCAGGGTAGTTGCCACCTAAGCACGCCTTATTCTGAGCACTGAGTCTCCTCCCACTGCTATTTGGAGAGTCAGACTTTTCCTTTCTGGCCAAACTTATGCAGTTTATCCTTTGCATTTAAAAAATGTGTCTATATGGTATTTCCCTGCAAGGGGCGGGACAGTGTGGCATGGACTTTGCATGTAGACATTGAAGTGCTGCTTGCTAGCCATTCGACCTTAGACGCTCTGAGCCTCAGTCTCCTTGTCTGTAAAATGAAGTTGATTCTGTCTTAAAGTTCTGGGTGAAGATAATAGCATTATTTTCCATATTGAGCATTTATCAGACCCTACGGGCTCAAACACTAGTTGTCTCCAGCAAACCCACAGAACAGTCCAGCAAGATAGGTACTCTTATAATTCTCATTTTGAGGATAAGGAAGCTAAGACACAGAGAACGTAAGCAACTTGTCCAAAGTAATGCATCTCTCTCTTCCAGTCTCCGTAGGAAACACATCCATTCCCATAGCTTTCAATGTCAGCTAGAGACAAAGGCTCCTATGTTTATTTTTCTAGCTCCATTCTTGCTTCTGAGGTCCAGCTTTGTATGGCCAATGGCCTACTTGACTTGTCAACTTGGTAATTAAGCAGATCTCTTAAGGCCATGGTCAGCAAACGGCAGCTCATGAGCCACATGTGGCTCTTTGGCCCCTTGAGTGTGGCTCTTCCACAAAATACCACGGCCTGGGTGAGTCTGTTTTGAAGAAGTGGCATTAGAAGAAGTTTAAATTTAAAAAATTTGGCTCTGAAAAGAAATTTCAATCGTTATACTGTTGATATTTGGCTCTGTTGACTAATGAGTTTGCCGACCACTGTGTAAGCTTAACTGTCCTCAGACAGATAAAGACACTTAAGCAAAGTGCCCAGGTCAAACAATAAGGAAATCACCCATCCAGAATCTGAACCTGGGTAGATGTCTGCATGCATGTGCTCTTGGGTACATACTATTTACCTATGAACTTATGAATTGATTCTCTTTTCAAAATATCCCTCCATTTCCTGCCTTATACCCTAGTCAATTTATTAGACTTTACCCCTGCACCACTATATACTCATTAAACCACCCCAACTCTCTCCTCTCTCTCTTTCTCTCTCTCTCTCTCTCTCTCTCTCTCTCTCTCTCTCTCTCTCTCTCTTTCTCTCTTTCTCTCTTTCTCTCTTTCTCTCCCCGCCCCCTTGCTAAAGAGGCCTTGTGGACTAGCCTCATGGGGTGCTAAGAAAGAAGTTATCTATAAGGACAGAGGGGAGTCCCAAAAGGGGCTTATCAGGGAGAGCCTTGGAAAGGAAGAGATGTGAAAACATCTTGTCTCCTTTCACCAAAAGTTACACCCCCTGTTCTGTGGATCAAGAATTATGTCTTTGAGAATGCCAATATATGCAGGGTATTAGGAAGGATCTCTGAGCTTCCCCAAAGAGTTAGAGTATGTGGCAACTCTCATTTATCCAGGCAGCCCAAACCTTCTCTCATCTGCCATGCACCTACCCACTTCTTGCTTGGTGTTAAGCTCTTCCACAGAAGATGCTCTGCCATCTCCTTCTCCAGTTTCATCCTCCTGTGGGACACAGGCTCACTCAGAGGGGGCTGTGCTACAATGCAGTGAAGCCCTTCTTGGACTTTCCAAAGAGAATTAGATGGAGAAAACTCACACTCAATCATGTACGCCAACTGCCTGCCATGTTTGAAATTGTGGCGCCTCCGTGGCATATGGAGAAGAGGCATTTTGCTGAGGATCACTGACAAGTGACAAAAAAGTCAAAGCTGGACCTTGGGTTCACATCGCTTTCTAACTACTCCTTTCACATTGGATCAGCCAAAGCTACTGTACATGGAGCTTCCTGAGATAAGTTAATACTTGACAATATCAAAGGTCCATTTGCATGCATTTGAGTCTCACCCCTCCTTGAGAATCAGCCACAGTGTGACCATGGACAGCAAGTCAGACTCCAGGGCCTTCTCTGATCAGCTCCTTCTCTGCCTCAGAGCATGTGGAACTAACCATGCACTCATTGGCTGATTGAAGCCCAGGAAAATCTGAGTTTTGGAACGCAGGACTCTACTCTTGCAAACATGGGGACACATAAACCAATTGGTTAGAGGGCGACCAGCTGTGTATTAAACGTTCAAAGAGATACTGGGCACTCAGAGCAGACAGAGAAGGATCAGGAAGGGTAGGATGGAGGGGAAGCTACACAGGGATCTAGTTCCTCCCTGTGACAATGCCATCTGCTGATAGTGTGACTTCAGCTACTCTTTACATCTCCCTCATACTCTGTTTCCGCATTTGTAATGTGTAGGTTATAATAGCATCTATATCACAAGGTTTGTGAATAGATTCTGTGAATTGTAGTGTGTACTAGGAAATAATTTAGTATTGAGCATGTCACAGTGAGCTAAGTTTGTGATTGTTGTTGTCACTTCCTTCCAGTTCCTTCTTTGGCCGCTATTGGTGTGACATATCTAATTGCCCCAAGTCTTGCTTATCCGAAGTCACTCATTGGCCAAATAGTCAATCTTTTCTTCAACCACTGGGTAAGTTGGAAAGTACAAACCCAGAAATAGCACACCATTATTTGGCCTGAAAAAGAATCCTCACCATCCCCTCCCACTTTCGTCCTTAGAGGAAAGCCTTGCAATGTGCTGTCCTAGGGGCTGACACAGTGTTCCCCCTTGTTCAGCTGGGGAAGGACACTATATGCAAATGAAGACATGTAACGTCACACAACCAGCAAGTGTGGAAGCTGGGGACATTCCCCAAACTAAATGTTGTGCCTTTGATGTGGCCAGGGCTGCCACAGTGCCCTCAGGAAGATACCCTGAGAGGCTGACCTGGCCCAGAGAAGCCAGCCTGGATCCTGCCCTTTCCCACAGCCATTGACTTCAGAGCTCAGGGCATAGGCAGCTAACGCCTTATCTGGGTGCCCCCGGGACTGCTATTGGCTCAGTGATGGCTCCACTGGGATCATGAACGAGGGGCCCAAGCAGGATACACAGGCCAGAGATAAGGCCAAGAACAGATTCCCTCTGGCGCTCAGGTGCTGTTCATCAGAAATGAACAGCCCCACAGCCCTGGCCGGTGACAGGCACAGGGTGATAACAATGCCGCTGATCTGCAGCCTTGGATGACCGGCTGTCACTGGCTTCCAGAGATAAGGGAACAATGAGCAGCCCCTCCACTGGGGGAGAGGCCTGCACGGAGCCTCCAGAGCAGAGCAGCAAGGCCTGAAGCTTGTCTCTGACCCCTTCACCTCAGCAGGACCCCCCTCCTCCCTTCTGTCACCCAGGGAACCCTGGCCCCCATCATGCACCCACTCTCTGACCCTCGTTCTCTGTCTGGAGTTAATCACGTTATCTCTAGAGCAGGTATTAATGGATGATAACATATAAGAAGTTCACTTTCCACCTGTTTATCCCACAGAGGCTGCTAGGGAGTCCTGCTGCTGCCCTCATGTATTCACTCACTCATTCATTTATTGATCCAATACATTGTTATTGAGCACAGTGCTGGATTCTAGAGAGACTATGTAAGGAAGACATGCTTTAGTTCTCTGCTAGAGCCCCAGGCTTTATCCAATCCTATTCCCTCTTATATTTGGTGTGCTAAGTGTTCCTACAAATTTTTGGTCTCCAGCATTCTCTGGACCCTAACTGTTGCCAGAAGTCCTTCTGCATGCTCTCTTCATTCCTTCTCTCATTCCCCACTGAGTGTTTCAAATGTCACCTCTTCTTTCTTTCTTTCATTCTTTTTTTCTTTCTTTCTTTCTTCTTTTCCTTTTTTCCTTCCTTCCTTCCTTCTTTCCTTCTTTCCTTCCTTTGATCTTTCTTTCTCTTTTTTTATTGATTTCAAGAGGAAGGAAGAGGGGAGAGAGAGATAGAAGCCACAATAATGAGAGAGAATCATTGATCGACTGCCTCCTGCACTCTCCCTACTGGGGATCAAGCATGCATGTGCTCTTGACTAGACTCAAACCCCGGACCCCTCAGTCCCCAGGCCAACCTTCTAGCCACTGAGATAAACCATCTGGGGCTAATATCTCATTCTTAAGCTTCCACTAAAATAGCTTCCCTGGATCTCTTTGGTCTTATATCTTGCTTTCTATATCTTCTGAACAGTGAGGTTACACTGTATGTGCCATTCGTGCAGGGGAGACCATTTCCCACAACCTGTGGTTCCCAGTCTTGCCTCTGATATGATCTTACTGGACAATCTCAGGTGAGTCTCAGTCTTCCCATCTTTTAAATGGGTGTTGCATTGGATCAGTGGTTCTAGATATTTTAGTGTCCTGACACCTTTGGAAATTTCACTGAAGCTATGGACTCTCCTCAGAGGATACCCTTGCACATACATTCCATTGACAATTTCAAGAAGTCCATGTATTTCCTGAAGACAAGTTAAGTGCCCACTTATTAGATAAACTCTTACGTTGCCTTCAAGCCATACATCAACCTTTGTCCCACATCATGATAAGGGATAGAGTTCAAGGGTTCAATTGGAGGAACAGAGGTATGAATGAAGACTGGGCAGGTTTCTCCAATGGGCATAATGGTATAAAAGAATCTTTTGTTGTTGTTGTTACTTCTTAAGAATGCTAAACTGGAAAATGTGGGTATATCATCTATGTCTGAATGAAAAAAAAGTTATCCCAAACATGTAGTTTAAAACAACAATAAATATTTCTTCTCTCTTATGGTTCCTGTGAATTAAAAATTCAAGATTGGGCCCACTCTGATTTGGTTCAGTGGATAAAGCATCAGCCTGGGGACCAAAGGTCTTGGGTTTGATTCCTGTCAATGGCATGTACCTTGGTTTCAGGCTACTCCCTGGCCTGGGCACTAGTCGAGAAGTATGCAGAAGAGAACCAATATGTATGTTTCTCTCACATCAATATTTTTCTCTGTCTTTCACTCTTTCTCTTCTACTCTCTCTAAAAATCAATGGGAAAATATCCTCGGATGAGGATTAAAAATAAAAAAGAATTCAGGATTGGCTTAGCTAGGAGGTCCTGGTTTGGGTCTCGATAAGGCTTCAGTCAGAATGTCAGCTGTCACCTGAGGGCTTGACTAGGACTGAGGACCCATTTCCAAGAGGACTCGCCCACTTGGAGAGCAAATTGACTCTGGCTGTTGGTGAAAGGCCTTAATCCCTCCACACAGGGGCCTCTCCCTAGGGCTGCCTGAGTGTCCTTGAAACAGGGCAGCTGGCTGTCCCCAGACCCTGTGGTCTGAGACAGAGAAAAGTGGAAACTGCAGGTCTATCCTGACCCAGTCCGGTGAGTCACATATTGTTCCTTTCACAATATCCCATTGGTGAGATAGGTCAAAGGAGACACCTCTGTGCTTGTTCATAAACTGGGAGTCTCTCAGTCATATTTACCTGTGTTTGGGGGGCCATCTTTGTTTCCCTTTGCAGTCCAGCTCCATGAGGCTAGCTACCACAGCATATTTCTCCTATTACAAATGCAGGTTTGTAAGTTATCACCATGTCACTGTAAGGATAGCAGTCAACCCTTATCCAGCAGTTATTATGTATTGGGAATATCCTGACCACTTTACATATATCAACTCATGTAACCATTACAAAACCCAAAAGTTACCATTCCCTGTCCTTCCTCCATTTTACAGATGAGAAAACCACGGCACACAAAAGCAAAGCAACATCTCCAAGGCCACACACACAGCAAATGCCAAAGCAAGGGTCTGAACCAAAGCAATCTAGGGAGTAGTGCTCTGAGCCACTGCACTTGACCACCAACAGAAGGGGTCCTAGAAGGCATGGGGTGTGGGAGCTCTCAGGTTCTTCTGGGAGCACTAGAGAGCGTCTGTGACTGAGCGCTGGGGAGGACCATGTCTGAGGGCAGCAGCCAAGAAAGCGTTGGGGAAGGAGATAGGAAGGGGCAAGCTAACAGGCAGGAAAAGAAGCAGGAGGGAGGCTTTTGCTTGTATCAGCTGTGGGAGGGCAGAATTGGGCCCAAAGTGTGAAGGCCACCAAGTGGCCATGGAGCAGGAGGATGACACGAGGGTCCCTGGGTGAAGGCATTTGGGCGATGCTGAGTGGGTCCCAGATTTCAGCAGGTTGGTGTGGACCGCTCTTAGGAGAGGCCAGCTGTCACCAGAGAAGGAGGGGGCGTGGTGAGCGTGGGGAGAGAGGGAGAAGGACCATCCCAGCCTAACAGGACAGGTCCCAGACAGGTCTCAGCCTGCCCCCACTTCCTGCCCAGGCCAAGCCGAGCAAAATCTGCCTGGCAACGGGTTCGTCTAGATCTCAGAAGGAAACCCCTCCGCAGGCAGTGCCACGGGAGGTCTGAAGACACAAATATTTGCTTGGCTTCTGCCCTTCTTGTTCAAACAGGGCATTGGCAGTGGGGCTGGCGGCTGGCGGCTGTGGCAGGGAAGTGGGAGTCAGTGAGGGTGGAGAGTGTGAGGAGGAGCGCTTGCTCTGGGGCCACTAATGAACCCCGCAGGCTTGGAGCTCCTGGAATCCAACCGCTCATGAAAGCGGCTGAGGAACACCCAGCCCCTTTAGCAGGCATCTGTTCAAACAAAGCCAACCTTTTCCCTGGCATCGTCTCCGTGCAGCCCCATGCCTGCCCTGCTCTGCTGGCTGTGGCTGAATCAGTCCAGTTGGACTGTGTGCTAAAGGGGTGCAGAGAGGCTGTGAGATGGTGTGTTATTTCGGCAGGATGTGTCATGCATGGTATAGCCAGGACCATGGATGGCCATGTCTGTGCCTCTCTGGGGCCAGTATGTAAGAATGTAAGAGTCCATGCGTGTGTGTTTCTGTCTTGTGCAGCTGTATTGTGTGGTGTGAAGCTATGTCACCAGAAGGCTCTTTGTGTGCCCTGTTAATTGTGACATGGTGCATTGCTGTGTGTGATTTGGTGGCTCACCGTGAGACATCTGTGTGTGTGTTTGCGTGCGCACACACTGTAAAATTGTCACAGAGTCTACACACGGCTGTTATGCTGTGTGGTCATGTACAAAGTCCCTTGAATAATGGTATGACTGTGTGTAACTCTGTGTGTTGGGTATTATGCTACACACAGTGAAGTAGCTGGAGCCTGGAGAGAAGGGAGGTGATCTCAGTGTCAGCCAAGCTAAGGAGACAGGTGGTCAGGTGGGGGCCAGGGTGGGGCCTGGAGATTCCAGAACTGATCAGCAAATCCCTGTTGCCAACGGGATGTAGTAGTGGATTAGAGCTGCAGCTTCCTTGTGCATCAGAATCATTTGGGATATTGTTTAAATGCAGCTTCCCAGACCATAACCACAGGTTCTGCTTAACTAGGGCTGAGGCAGGACCCTGTATCTATATTTTTAACAGGAATCCTGGATAGTCGAGGGACCACACTTTAAGAAACACTGGATTCCAGGCACACTAGGAAAAGATGCTGAGAAGATGAAGCACAGTAAGAGTCTAGAAGCCTTCTTCACCTGCTTCCTGGGATCATCTCCCAAATCAACCACTTGCACCCAAGTCCTAGAAAGCAAAAGAGGCAGAAAGGAGAAAGGGGAGGGAAGATGGGGAGGTGATGTGACAGGCATGGTCAGCGCCCTGCACACATCCCCAAGCCCCGATCCGCTGACTCCCAGCCTCTTCCCACCAATTCTCAGTACACACAACACACCTCAGCCTTCCCCCAGTGCTGGATAGTGGGGCTCAAGCCCTCTGAGGAATGAGCGGTGAGGGTCCTCTCTGGCCTTTGAGGTGACTAATCAATGTGATTGATCCTTCGAAGTCCCCACTTTTACAATGTGTTTGAGGCCACAGTCTGTGACCCCAGGCCTGGAGCCAGCAGATGCACTCAAAGGCACCTTCCAGGCCGCCCTCAGCCTCTGACCTGGGAAAGCAGAACCGGGCTGGCGGGATCTGCTGCAGCCTCAGCTCCACCTGGATGGGATTCCTCCCCACGTTGTCTGGAAGCTGAGTCTGCGCAGTCAGATGCCGCTGCTCTTCGGTAAACCCAGCCTGTCTCCCGGGGCAGCCCCACCATCTGCCTTGGCCACTTCCTACAGGATGCCCTGCATGGAAAAGACCCCGCTACAGGGACCCAGCTGCTCCGAGGCCAGCTCCTGGGAGTACGTGGTTGGCTTTGTTCTGGGGTCCTTGCAGTGGCTCTCAGCATGTCTCTGCATACACAGCGCCATTGCAGCCTTGTGCCCCAGTCTGAAGTGGGGGGAGGGTTCTCGGTCTGAACTATGGGTCCATGGTCTTCACTAGAACAACAAATATGCCCCCTTGCTGAGCTGATGCCTGCCCAGGGCTCCATGGGAGAAACATGTTGCAGCTGTGTCTGACTCAGAAAGTTCCAGAGTGGCGTGGTGAGCGCTGGGAGTCGGGAGTGGGATGGTAGCAGGCCGTTGATGCCCTCCTGCCCCACATTCCCTCTGCCACCTCCAAGCTCATCTCCGGGCTCTGTAGACAGTTCCAAGGCCACTGGCAGCTTTCATCTCAGTGCCTGGTTCCCTCTTCTTCTCACTCTGAAGGTTCTTCATAACCTGGAAGTGCTGGGAGAAGAGGGTGGGGGCCCTCAACCTATAAGACTGGAGTCAGTGGACCAGTACTCCAGGCTCCACTTCCCTTGGTGGGACAATCCTGAGGTCCATTCTGCATGATCCCTCAGCAGTGGTTCTCAACCTCCCTAATGCCGCAACCCTTTAACACAGTTCTTTATGTTGTGGTGATCCCCAACCATAAAATTATTTTTGCCGCTACTTCATAACTAATTTGCTACTGTTATGAATCTTAATGTAAATATCTGTGTTTTCTGATGGTCTTAGGAGACCCTGCTAGCTGTTCGCGACCCACAGGTTGAGAACCGCTGCCTCAGAGAAAAGAGCCCAGCTGTCTGCAGTGGGCAGCTCGCTCATTGGCCAGCCCTTCCTCCACTGGCTTTCTCCCTCCGCCTTCCTCGCCTGCTTCCTGGGATCATATCCCAAATCAACTACTTGCACCCACGTCCTTGCTTTGAGGGGAAGCTCACCTAAGATCTGTGATGGGGCCGTGACAACACAGTGACTCTTTGCCACAGGAGCTGTGGCTGGGGAGGGGGACAGAGGCAAACGGGTCAGGGCCATAGTCTTGGACGGGCCCATCTGTTGGGGCTGGTGGACACCTCAGTAAGTACCACCGCCCATGTCCCAAGTGATACAAAACAGGGGGACCTCAGAGAAAAAAGCATGTGCCTCTGCACAGAGGCCAGCGAAGGTTTCTGAAGAGACCACGTGAGCCTCAAGGACAGGCCTTGTTCCTTGTCCTCTGGGTCCACGATGCATTGTCAGCTCCTCCTCCAGGAGCACTGTGCACCTCTGCTTTCTCTCCCGGGTCACGCTCCCCGGTAATGGCTGTCATTGCCCCTGAACCTCTCCTCTCTAGCACTCCATGCACACAGCGCCCCCACCAGATCACAGGCTCCATGAGGGCAGGGATGAAGCCTGGTTTTGCTGACACGTCAGTCCCCAGCATGGAGGTCACTTCCTTCCCGCCCCTCTGCCATCCCTCCAGGCCCAACTTCATTGCCACCTCATTGGTCTTCCTCCCCCTTCAAAGCCACTTTGCACAACTGCTGGTGTCAGGCCTGCTTCCCCAGCTCCTAACAGCTGTAGTCGGCTCCCTCCCCTAACCAGGGGGCCCATTTGGACCTAGAGGAAAAGAACTAGGAAACCTCATGCACCCATGGGACCAGGATGTAGAGGCTGGGAATATTTCTACTGCCTTCGTTGCCCACGTAAGTCCTGGATATCTGCATCACGCACTGAGCCACAGCCTTGCTCCAAGAGTGGCCCTGTGGGCAAGTGGCTAAATGGAGGCACAGCCTCTTCCTGTGAATCTTGTGGAAATCTTGGATTGCTTCTCCTCCAGGAAGCCTCCCCGAACTCAGTGCCCTCGGGGCAGGGTAGAGACCCTGTGTCCCTGTGCTTCCCCCTAGCACAGCCTCCACCATGCAGCAAATCTCATTCATTCACTCACTCATTCAGCAGCTACTGATTGAGCCCCTACCACATGACAGGCGCTGTTCTGGGAGCTGGGATACACCAGTGGACAGTGTAGAAAAAGATCCTGCCCTCGTGGCCCTTCCTTCTCTGGGGGGAGACTCATAATAAAGAAGATAAATAATTGCAATGTGTATTCGATCAGGTGGTAATCAGTGCCATGGAGAGAGAGAAATAGAAGACACGCAATAGGAAGTATGGGTGCCCATGGTAAGAAGGTGGCATTTGAGGAAAGACTGGAGGAGGAGAGGGATGAGCCTTTCCCAGGTCAGTGGGCAAGAAGTGGCCCAGCATGCTAGTGCCCTGACAGAGCTGGTGCCCTGCACAGAGAGGGGTGAGCTGGATGAGCAGACACTGGCGGGTGAGAACCAAGACACATGCCCGGGAGTGAGATGAGGTTCAAGCTCCCAATGTTTGGTGCAGGAGGGCCTCCCCTCGCTCTGGCTTTGACCAGGTAAACTCACCCCTGGATCCTACAGGCCCAGGTGATGATGGTGATGATGGTGAGGCACTTATTCAAAGATCTACCATGTGGCTTGAAGCTTGCAACCTACTATCAGCTACATTGTGTCTCTAGCTCACACCTACTACCTTTCAATAGTAGGTTATGATTGTATCATCCAGGCCTCTTTAGGTTGTAAGTAACAGAGGAATCTTTTTCTCCACTGTGCTGGACAAAAAAAGCCTCACAGAGAGTCCGATGTCTAGGCCTGGGTCCCATCTCTGTTCCTGGGGTTTGCAGGGTTAGCCCCACCCATAGCATACGTATTAAGGGGGATAATTATGAAGTGAGGAGGAAAGCAGGTTTCTCCAAGAGAAAGGTACAGAAAGCTCAAGTCCACAAGAGTGTAACAGCCTCGCCTCCGCCCCATGTTCCAGAGAAGGGAAGGGGTGGCACTCTCAGAGAGGGCAGATGCCTTGCCCAAAGTCACACAGCCACCGATGGGAAAGCGTGGACAAACCCCATGTCCCAAAACTCGGTGTGTAGGATGCTTCCCCCTTCGCTGGAGCTGCTTCTCGAAGGCTAAAGCAAAGCATCACATACTACGTTAAGAGAGCCACAAGATAGGTGGCACTGGCCAGGCCTGCAAGGTCCTTTGATCAAAGAGGACAGAAGTGGTCTCCACTCGGCCATGGTCCCTCCCCAACTGGCCTGGGCCTGGGTTCAGAGGAGACAATGGAGGCAGGATGAGCAGAGACACCTCCTCTCAGCAGCCGCCAGCCAGGCCCAGTTGGGAGCTGTACCACATCCCCCCTCCAGGCCACAGCAGGAGTCCAAATAGACAATTAATTACTGCCTGGCGCCCGGGGCCCTGGCTCCCCTTCCCCTCTGCTCAGCCAAGTGTGTAATGGAAATGGGACCAAAACAGACTCCTCTGCCCAGAGGGACCCGGGCCCCTTCGGCAGAGGATGGAGTCCAGGGAGCCAGGAAAGGGGGCGGAGACACAGAGGTGCGTTTATTAAAGCCATGAGCTCCTCCCCATCCCTCCCCTGTCCTTGACCCTTAGCCACAGGCACGCACAGTCTTCTCAGACCCCTGCTCAGCATGGCCCTTTCCTGGCAGCCTGAGTACAGGAGTGTGCTTGATAGTCATCGTAGATGATATTAATGGCAGTGTGCGGGGCAGTGACCTCCACACTTTACAAGGATTGTCCCTCAATCCTCGGGTCAGTCCTTGGATGTATTTTTTATCTCTGTTTTACAGATGACAAAGGTGGAGGCACAGAGAGGGGACATGGGCTCTCAGGGGTGCTGTCATGTAGTGGCTGGAGCACAGGACCTGCACTGAGACAGACCCACTTGTGTCCCCTACTCGTTCTCCCCGGGGCAAGGTGCTTAACTTCTCTGTGCCTCAGTTTCCTCACCTGCCAAGTGGTGGTGATAGTCAGACTCATCTCAGAAAGGTGCCAGGACAGTATTTGAGGGGAAGTGTTCAATAAATGGTGGCTATGGGGCTTTAGAGGGCAGGTGCTGTTAGCACCTGTTCCACAACTTGGAAATATTAAAGGCACCATTTTAAAGTGGACCATAGTAAGTGCATACCATTTGTACCCTACACACTCATAATGAGGAACATTTCATTCACAAAATTTCAGGCACTTTTTGAATCTTCTCATTCTGCCTCTATGCCCCTCACCAGTCAACAGCTAAGCTGGGCATCGTTTTCTGTTTTTTGTTTTTTTTTAATATTAAGAACATAATGGGAATTTTTGCTTGTTCCTAGATGAGCCATAGAAATTCTGATGATGAATTTGCTTTTATAAAACTCAGACACCTTTGCTAGAGATTTTTGGAAATTTCCCAATCTTGTTGAAAAATCTTTGCCCTAAAATGGGGACATTGACTCCTCCAGACATCCTGATGGACAGGCTGGTAACTTTTGTGCACTGAAGAGAAGAGAAGAACCCAGTCTGGATCAATGGCATTTAAAAGACAAGTCATACACAACCAGAGTGAGCCAGGGCCTGGCCGTGGTGGCTCAGTGGTTGAGTGTCGATCTATGAACCAGGAGGTCACAGTTTGATTCGCGGTCAGGGCACATGCCTGAGTTGCTGGTGTGCAGGAGGCAGCTGATCAATGATTCTCTCTCACCATTGATGTTTCTATCTCTCTCTCCCTCTCCCTTCCTCTCTGAGATCAATAAATATATATTTTTTAAAAGAGCGAGCCAGGGATGCCCCTCCTCTACTCATGGCTTTCTAGGGAGCCTTGTCTCCCTGCAGCCTCTGAGCCTGAGGAGCGCCAGAGGGGAAAGGACTGGGTTACTTCATTTCTGCCACCCCCACACCCTGCAGGGGTCCAGCACAGAATCAGGGCTTCGGTGAAGATTGAATAAAGGAATGAATGAATGAATGAATGAATGAATGGCATATCTAAGCTTTAGAGGACGAAGAATGAAGGACAAATAATTAGAGAGCTACCTATTCTCAGCTCCTTTAGAGTGCTGAATAATCTTTATATTCTTTGTAAAAGATCTCCAAAGATAAATTAAGAGTGTGTGCATGCGTGTGTGTGTGTGTGTATGTGTGTGTGTGTATAAGGAGGACACAACAAGAGTATACAATAAGTAGAATGTGCTACCTTTTGTGTAAAAAAAAGGAAAAGACAGTGTGAATATGTATTTGTGTTTGTGTACATATTTGAACTTGTGGTGTAGGCAAATGGAAGGCTACTTAAGAAGACAGTAAGGGTGCTTAGGGGAGAATCAAAGGATGGGTGCATGGGAAGCAGGAGTTGGAGAAAGACTTTTCACTCTACATATTTTATATATTTTTTAAAAAAATTCTGAACCATATGAAATTTTAAAAAAAAAAGAGGAAAGGGAAGGAAAACAGAAAGATATAGGAAATTTCTCTCCAAGAAAATGCTGAATAAGAACCCACCCCCTTGCTTGAAGCCAGTGGAGGGAAAGAAATGTTTAGTTAATACCTAGTTACAGCTCTTCTTGTGAAGGACTTAATTAAGGGCTTGGTGATCTCCTCACCTATTGATCTCGGACCTGAAAGCATTAGGTAAATTCCCAGAAGCCCTGAGCTTTTCAAAATTGTTTCTCTGAACTCCAAGCCTTTTGGCAGTCGCCCGCCTGTGCATCCTCTCAGGATGGAGGAGGGATGGAGTTGGTAGTGGCTACTGGGGTTAGAGGTAGCAGGCAAAAAGTCTGCCTGCCTTCCAGTGTGCATTCTGCACCACAGAAATGAGAGTCAGCGGGAGTGGGCTGGGCACAGAGAGGAACTGCTGGAGAGGAGGCTGCTCAGACGCGCTGGGGTCAGGACACAGCGCCTTGTGGTTGTGAGTTGGGGAGCGGGTGCATTTGGACTTCTTCGTGAGGGCAGCTGGGTGACTGAGAAGGCCAGACTGGGCTTTAGAACTCTCCCAGGTAAGCATCATGCCCACAGACGCAGCCTTCGGTGGCTGGGATGCCACCACATAGACCTGGAGTCCCTGTGGCTCTGGGTGACAGGTCTCTTCCTGAGCCACACCTGCCTCCCAGAGCCCCCCTATTGGGATCCAGCGCTGGAGAGGAGCTGAGGGACTGGCTCAGACCCTCTTCATCTTGAACGAGGAGCAGGCTGGGGCTTCTCAGCCAATCACCAAGCCCACCCTAATGAGCCATAACGACGCCTGATTGCTCCTTTGTGTTACTGGGCTGGCTCTCAGCGCCTCTTCCATCTGAGGCTGGGGGGGGGGGGTGGCGAGGAATGGGGGCCTGGATGACTAATATGCACCACCGGTTTCCTGTTTTAGGATAAACGCATGTCACATGTCGGGGACAGGGTCTCCCCTCCTCCACCCCATTCTCAGAGATTCAAGTGCCGGGCACAGATGAGTGAGGGTGGGGTGAAGGTGAATAGAACCAGTTCCCACGGATTGCAAGGCATAGATTTGACTATGGGGGGCAGAATCATGCCCCTATGTGGCTGAGAAACTGAAGCCCAGAGAAAGGTGAGTGTATAATCACAGATAGTAGCTAATGGAACCACATAAGGTTTCACTCATTAATTCATTCAACTAACACTTACTGACCATCTACTATGTGTCAGGCACTGTGCTAGGTGTTACATACAAACCCGAAGCTTTTCCAATTGAAACAATAAGCATAACTAGTTTTTATGGAGCAGTTACTCTATGCTGGGTGCTTCACTACCTACTTTTTTGTGTGATGTTTCATTAATCCTCCACCAGCACTGTGAATGAAGCTCCTGGATGGGCCAGAAAGTGTTTCTCTCCTCTCCATCCTGAAAGGTGGCACATGCCAAAGGGAGGTCACAAAGAGGGGCATTTGGGAAGAACAGGTGCTGAGCAGCTGGAGAGATGAGAGTCCAAAGGGGGAGGAGTCACGTCCAGGTGAATGACCACCTGGGCAACTCCAGAGATCCCATCAAAGGACTCCCATCCCATCCCGAGGAGGGTGGGAGCCTGATGAGCTGATCAGAACACAGGCACGCACACACAAACACACACATGCATGCACACACCCGCAGACCATGTTCATGGAAAGATCCCACCTGAACACAAACTAAAAGCCTCCTCCACATCTTCCTTTGGACTCCACGTACAGCTCTGTGCACTGCCCAGTTTAATCACGAACGTCCCAACCCTTCCTC
Source organism: Lasiurus borealis (assembly GCA_004026805.1). NCBI lineage: Eukaryota > Metazoa > Chordata > Mammalia > Chiroptera > Vespertilionidae > Lasiurus > Lasiurus borealis. The sequence goes on from PVJN01019896.1 coordinate 29,932, forward strand.
GCGCCGCCAAGGCATGGTTGTAGAACAATAATTTTTATCCCCATTTAACAGATGAGTAAACTGAGGCTGAGAGACCCTGAGTCACCTGTGCCAGTCACTTACTCACCCAGGAGAGGCAGAGTTGACTCCAGAGCTGAAATCTGGACCAACCTCAGGCTGGAGTCATTGATCATGAGGCCAGACTTGCCGCCCTGGGTACCTGGCAGGCAGTGGGTGAAAGAGCCTGAGTCCCTCACTGTAAAACAGAAAGCCCCTCCCCCTCCCGCCCCTCCTCCCAGCAGCCCAGCTCTGCTCAGAGCTATTAACCAGGTCACACTGGCTTGTCCCAGTCCAATAGTTCCCTTAATTGCCTTTTTATACCACGTCGTACAACTGTTCATTACGCTGTCATATTTCCCCTTGAAGGCAACAGTGGGGGAGCAGGACCGCGGATGGGGACCCGTCCAGGTGGCAGGGGCGGTGAGGGGGGCACCAATGTGTGAAGCTTATTTTCTCCTCGGTCAGAATGAATTAAACGCATGCTTCTCACACTTGAGTGATACATGAGCCGTTTTTCAAGGGGGAAAACGAATCTACAGCCCCCTCCCAACATTTGACAAATTATCTTTATTATAATTTCACTAAAATATGTACACACATAAAGCTAAATACAAAACCTTATCCTTTTAGCTCCAGACAACTGGAAAAGCTAAGACCATGCACCAGCGTGATACAAAGAAAGGGACAGAATCAGAAATTTCAAAGCAACACCATTCATGTACTGTGATGGATGATTTGTTGCTAAAATTAAATCGCCACTTGCACAGCGAGCCTGGTTCTATATGCTCCAGCATTTAGCCCCCCTCTGTTCTTTTGTCATGAGGCCCATGACAATTAGAGCAGTGTTTGGTCTTCCAGGAGAACGGGGGTCTGCTGGAAGGTTTTTATAAGACATAAAATAACATAAAATTAATTAATTCTGGGCGAGAGCTCACACAGCCCAGGTTAGAAAACAACCCATGTCCCAGGAACCTTTAGGAGCCGTGCAGGGCTAAGCCATGTGGTGGGAAGAGCCTTGTGTTCTTGAGGCTGGAGAGCCCAGGACAGAGTCCAGCCCTCAGAGGCCAGACCTCAGCGAGACGTCAGTGAAATCCACAAGCATGTGCTCTATACCTGCCCTGTGCACCCCACCTCCCTGTCCCAGAGGGGTTGCCCATGGAGTCATCAGGAACATGAGGGTCGCCTGGGTAGACACTTATAGCGAGCGGTCAGTGCAGAGAGAATGCCTGAGAACAGACATGAGGTCTGTGTGGCCAGTGGGAGTCAGATCTGGATTGCAGCCTCTGCCTGGTGCCCGAGGCCCAGGGACTTCCTGGCACACTCACCTGGAGAGCTGAGGTGATAAGGGTTTGCATCCTGGGTCCGCCATTATTTAGCTGCAAGACTTGGGGCACATAATTAATCTTTCTGTACTCCAGCGTCCTTATCTGTGAATGGGCACGCAACCAACCCAACTCACAGGATGCTGTAAGGCAGTAATGAGGGAACACACGTAAAGCACTTGTCCTAGAATAAGTACTCGTTACATGTTAACGTTGATACCTCGCCTGAATCCAGCTCTCAGCAGAACTGGAAGAGAACAAAAGGTCCACCTTGGGCTCAGAGGCTGGAGGCCAGGGACACCTCACGCATGGGCTACAGAGGATTTGCAACGGCGCAACGTTTTGTGTGTGTTTCCGGAGAGAGGATCTTCAGCCTCATCAGAGGTCCAAAGGGGTTATGACCTAGAAGAATCTTTGGCTCCTGAGCTAGTGCTGGTCAGCGGCTGGCAGAGGCCTTCAGTGTCTTAGTCAGCTCGAGTGCCATAGCACCACAGACTAGGTCCCTTGCAAGATAGGCATTTATTTTCCCACAGCCCTGGAGGCTGGAAGTCCAAGATCAAGGTCCGGCAGGTTGGTTTCTGGTGGGGACTCTCTCCTTGGCCTGAAGGTGGCAGCCTGCTCACTGTGCCTTCACATGATGGAGAGAGCAAGTGAGATCTCTTCTGGAATCTTCTTAGACACTAATCCTATCAAACCAGGGCCCCATCCTGATGGCCTCTTTTAACCATAATTACTTGCTTAGAGACCCTACCTCCAAATACACTTGGGGTCAAGGCTTCATCATAATGAATTTGGGGAGGTGGAGGCACAATTTGGCCCACAGCACTGTGAGGTAGGTTATCCTAGGTCTGCATGAGGGAAGGTGTTGACCAGCAAAGGCTAATCCTTGATCCTTCTATCAAGGATCATCTCCAACTTCCCTGGCCCAAATAATCCAACACCTCAACCCCCATAACTGTCCCTCCAACCTCCCTCTTTCCCCTGCTTGTGCCCATCCATCAACACCTCCCTATGGTCAGTGCTGCAGTTCCTGCCTGCCACCTCTTAAAATGACAATGGAGCCGAAACTGGTTTGGCTCGGTGGATAGAGCATCGGCCTTCGGACTGGGGGGGGTCTCAGGTTCGATTCCGATCGGGGGCATATTATCCTGGTTGTGGGCACATCCCCAGTGGGGGGTGTTGCAGGAGGCGGCTGGTCGATGTCTCTCTCTCATCAATGTTTATGACTCTCTCTATCCCTCTCTTTCCTCTCTGTAAAAAAGTCAATAAAAATATTTTTAAAAAATTTAAAATATGACAATGGACTCACCTAAGGATTGTGCGAATTTAAGAAGATAATCCCGAATGCTCAACAGCGCTTGGCACACTCAGCGTACTCAATAAAGGTTACTCTGCACCAACAGGTTGGAGCCAGATCAGACCCACAGCCCCTTTGCACTCCTGGAGTCCATGGTCCTTATCTCAGGGCTCACGGGAGTCACACACTCCCGAACACTGTCACTCCCCATTATTATAACCAGGGACTCAGAGATTCCTGGGGGTGCCGAGTGGTGCACCTGAGTGTGCACCCCAAGCCCGCTCTGAACAAAAACCACAACCTGCCAGACCTTGATCTTGGCTTTCAATTAGTACATAGAAGGGGATGTGAGCACACAGGAAAATCCACTGGGAAGAGCGACAGAACTCAGCATTCAGAGTGGATTTTGGCCATGTGTGTGTTTCCTCAACCAATGATACTAGAAGTTCATGGCCGGTGGGGCGGGAAGATGGTTTTGTTACATCAATTTAGTTCCACCCCACCAATGCTTATTGAGTGTTTACTATGTGCTAGGGACCCAGTGAGGAAGGAAGTCACCATGCTCCCTGCCTCCCAGCATAACAGGAGGGCAGAAACCACTGATCTAACCCACCAAGTCTGGTCCAGGGCTCCTCTCTCCGCTCCAGGCAGCTTTTCCTACTTTCAAAGACTTCTGAGGACCAGGCCTGGGTCCCCATGTCCCCTGTTCCTTTGCCCTTTCCTAGAGAAGGCCGGACCCAAGAGGCCCAGAAGTCATGAAAGCCAGCTTCCCTTACCCTGAGGTGGGACTCACCAGGACATGATCTCTGACAGGAGATCCTGCCTCTTCCTGCAGGCCTCCAGAGGTGGGCTGCTCGCTGCCTCAGGTGGGTAAACTGCTACTATTTTCCAAGTCATTATTGTATTTTACTATGTTTTACCCCGAGACAGCAGAGGCAGCACCTACACCCTCCATGGTCCCACCTGATTTTTCTCCCCAAAGGCAGAAGCATCAGGGTTTTTGTTCTGGGCCTGGGCTGCCCACTTGGAGCCCTCAACCTTGCTGCCCCGCTCCTCCTTGTGCCTGTGGGCACAGGATCAGGAAATGGGGTTTGGGTTTGGCGAAAGGTGGGCATGCAGCTGCAAGGAAGTCTCACCAATGCCCCAGCTGGAGGAGGGGAGGATGATTGCTAGAGCCAGTGACTGTCCTTGCAGCGGGAAAAGGCCCACGGACAGAAGTTGCTTTGGAAAGGGAAGGGAAGGGGGGTTCTGTCTGTGATCATTCAGCCCCGAAATGATGCTCATGATGTTGGCTTTCCAGGCCATTAATTCAAGGGCTCCGTGCCCCACCCCCACGTGCTGCCTGCTCTGGGAGATAAGCCCAGTTCTATTTAACCCTATTTATTCCCCCAAAGTGGCCTCCATCTCCATTAGCCAGGCGTTTAACCCCTTGGGTACTGAAGGCACCAAAAAGAGAGAGATTGCTGAAACCGGATAGAGCATCGGCCTGTGGACTGGAAGGTCCCGGGTTCAATTTCGGTCAAGGGCATGTACCTTGGTTGCAGGCACATCCCCATTCGGGGTTGTGCAGGAGGCAGCTGATCGATGTCTCTCTCTCATCGATGTCTCTGACTCTCTCCCTTCCTCTCTGTGAAAAATCAATAAAATATATTAAAAAAAATAAAATTAAAATAATTTCTAAAAATAAAAAAAAGAGAGAGAAAGAAAGATTGATCTGCTGTGGGAAGAGGGGTGCGCATCTCACCTGGGCTCAGGCTGCAGGACTGATCCAGAACACATTCCATGCTCCATGGGGCTTGGCAGGAGTCCCAGGAGCCCCCCACCCACTGCCTCTCAGGCAGCCCATCCCCCACCCCCCACCCCAAGGCAGTAGGGCCTTGTCTGGCCCTCGGGTGAAAGCCCCTGCCCTGCTCCTCATAGATCAGCAGCAGGGACAGCTCCAGCTCCCTCACACCCAGCCACCCAGCCTACATGTCCTTTGTCACATCTGGGTGCTGGCACCGGCCAAGAGGAAGGCCGTGGCACCCCTGTCTCTTTTGTACCCTGCTGGCAGGCACCTCTGCTGTGCCTGCATCCAGTGTGTTCCTTTTATGTCTCCAGTGCCCCCTTCCCTCATGTTATCCTCCCCTCTTTCCCCTTCAGCGGTCACACAGGAGTATTCTTTCATTTGTGGGTGCCTGGCTGTTGGTCTCAGTGTGAATTACTTTATGTGTGTCTGGTTCCCTGGGTCTGGGTATCTGTCACTGTGTGTGTGACTTCCCATGTCTATGTCTGTCCTTGCACTGCTGTGTGTCTAAGTCTTTTCCCCAGCAATTCTGCCAATGGGAATGGATCGAGGGGTGCCTGTCCCGGTTTCTTTGTGTGGCAGGCAGTCTCGGTACACATCTTGTGTGTGTCGCCTGTGTGCCAGCCTGTCCTGGGCCTGTGCGTGTTGCTCTGTCAATCTGTGTAAATCTGCCCGTGAGCTTGAGTCTGAGTGTTGGCCTCATTTCTTTGTGCACCTGTCAGTTGGCTTGTCACTCTCTGTGTGTGAGGGTGTGTGTGTGCATGTTGTGTGTCGTCTTTCAACTCAGGGGGCCAAGCTGCTGCAAATTCTTCTCATGAGGGTGCCCCTCGAGGAGCTTTTAGGAGAATTTGGAGGTTGATGCCTTCCCAAGAGCACAGCTCAACTCATTACCAGCTAGGTAGGTCGTCCTGTTTGTATCCGGGGGCTGCCTGCCAGGTGCCCTGCCCTCTGCCCTACTCCTGCCTTCCATTTCTCTCCCTTCAGGTCGATGCAGGACTAGAGGGGTGAGGGGAGGTGGAGCAAAGGCAGAAGAGTGCACAGCCAACTCACTCTGACTCTCACACCAATCACAGGCTTTGTCTTGCACACAGACTTTCCCCCAGACAATGAGAAATGGCCCTTGAATGTAATGGTAACAGCAACAATAAAATAATTGCTACCACATATCGGGCACTTAGCACCCGCTAAGCATCATATATGCAATACCTCATAGAATCCTCTCAAAGTGAGGTTATTTTCGCATCTTATTTATAAGAAATGGAACGAAAGAAAAGCTAATTATTCCAATGTCATACAGCTAGCACGTGATGGAACACGGCTTTTCAATACAGGATGGGCTGCTTCCCGAGCTGGCTGCCCAGGACAGAAGGGAAACAGAGGCCTTCTTCCCCCAGTGGCTGCTGCCTAATTAGAGGAAAAAGGAAACTGGAATCTGATTTTGAATTTCATCTTTTTTTGACAGCAAAGTGGCCAGACCCTGAATAAGCCCGGAGAGGAGCTAGAAGGACAAGATGAGGTCGTGGAAGGGAAGGCACAGGAGGGCCATCAGGATTCCTGGGCCCTGGCCTGGCTGTACCCTGGGCTCTGTGACCTTGAGCAGGAAGGACACTTCACTGCCAGGCCCGGGTTTGCTGATCTGCACACTGAAGGTGAAAGTATGAGAGTAAGGCTCTGCCAGGAGGCTTTAGGGTTGGTTTGAGCATTGGAGAAGGGGTGATTGGACTGGAAGCTCTCTGACCTGCCTCCTAGACACAAGAATTGGGGCGGAGAGCACAGATAGGACTATGCTCAGGTCATCTTGGTGATTCCCACAACAGCCCGAAGAGAGACACATGCATCCGAGGCTGTGGGATGGTTTGCTGAACGAATGGTTAATGGATGAATTTCTCACTACTGAACGAATGTCACAGTCCACCTTGGGTCCTATAGCAGCAGTCATCTTAAAGGAAAAGAGAAGAAACTAAATACTTTGGACCCTCATAAAACCCATGAATTGGCAATGACCAACTGATACATGTATGCCATTGAGTCACTGGGCAGAGAAGGCCTCCCTGGCTCCCTTCAGGTCTGGATGTGAATGGGGGGCTCTAGGGAACCCCCGTCTCTGCCCAGATCGTCTGGTGGGTGTCTAAAGAATTTCACCAGGAGCAGAAGGTGGGGGGATGCAAATCAGGAGGTGATGACCTTTGTCGATGGGCATCTGGGGAAAAGGTCCTTTCTCCCCGGATGCTGGGGACTGGGGCATCGAGGGTCACTGTGAAGGGCAAATCTCTGGGAGGCAAGATCAGTTCCATTCCAAAGCCTCTCTGGAGGAGGAAGTCTGTGGTGGGGAGGAAGGATCTCTATCCTGTC
>PVJN01019897.1:0-36724 GCA_004026805.1 Lasiurus borealis
GAGGTCTGGGTGAGCTCCTTCGTGGGGGGAAGCCTCTACTTTTCTGCCCACGAAATGGAAATGAATAAAACAACCTGTCAGGCTCACACCCAGTGGCAACTGCTCTCGGCACTGCCACTGAGGTCATTACTTAGGATTGGGGTCGGGGTCAAGCCAGGAGGTCCCCCACGTTTGAGCCCCATGTCTGACAGCTTTCTCATAGGATCATCCAGAAAGTGCTTCTAAAACAGGAATGGGGGGAGAGGTAAAAAAAAAAAAAAAAAAAAAAAAGACAGGTTTTAGGAAATTTTAGAAATTAGGGGACCCTGGAGGAAGCAGAGGGCTGCAGACCAGCAGCAGGTGTATTTCCATAGAACAGGGGGAGCTGAAAAGCTGCCACAGGTGCATTTGCATAGAAAGAGGGAGCTGGGAGCAGCAACAGGTCTGTGTTTACAAAATAAAGAGAAGGAAGCCCTTCACCCAGAAGGAGCAGAAAGCCCAAAGGGACTAGGGAAGGAGTGGGGGGGGGGGGGGAGAACCCCACAGGTCCCAGGTGAGACTCCACCTTTGAGCCCAGGAGTTACTATAGTAACCAGCCTAGGGGAATAGTGGCCAATCAGAGGGGAGATCCAAGCACCCAGATCTGCAGCCTTTTAGGCCACGGGGAAAGGGAACTCAGGGGGACCCTTTCCCCCTCCCCACGTGGGAGTCCATGCTGGGGGGCTCCTCCCCTCTCCCCACGTGGGAGCCTGTCCTGGTGCCTCAGTGAACCCCCACCTTTGCTGTTCTGCTCTCTGCCCGCAGGTGCATCCTTTGACTCCGGCCGACAAAGAACCCGGGTTTCGGTCCAAAAGTTCCGTTTCACTTCTTATCGACCCTGACCTCCTCATGATGCAGACGAAGCTCATTTTTCTTCTCAAGGAAAAAAGGACCCCGTTGTTCTCCCAGAAAAAAAAAATCCTGTTTTCCCCTCCCCCCAACATTCCCCTGGCCCTTCCTGCCACCTGGGGGCCAGGTTCTGAGAAGCCGGGGACCCCCTGCCCCCACCCCAGCCACCTCCCCTTTGCCCTTTCCCATGCCTCCACTTTATTTTCAGCCAAAGATTTCCCTGGCACTGCCAAGAACTGATACTCCGGAATAAGTATGTAAATCCTTTGTAAATGTATGCTAATTACTTATTTTTTAATTATAATGTAAATAAGTAATTACTGAATAATTTTAAAGTATTTACCAAGGAGGGGGGTGTGATTTAGACACTAACTTGTTATAAGATATAAAAACTATAAATTACACAGTAATTATGGCACAATTTACATGCGAGGGCCAAACACAATTACGTAGCATGAAAAATATAAACAATCAGGTAATTCCGCGGTAGTTACTGTGTAATAACCAAGCTGTTTTCTTCCCTCGGTTGACAAAGTGGGGCTGTGTTTACTCTTGGCTCCGGGGGCCCCAGGAGAGGGTTCATTCCGGAAGTTGAAATCACCTTCAGGAAAAAAAAAAATTAGCCCTCACCAGTTTGGCTCAGTGGATAGAGCATCAGCCTGAGGACTCAAGGGTCCCGGGTTCGATTCCGGTCAAGGGCATGTGCCTTGGTTGTGGGCACAACCCCAGTAGGGGGTGTTCGGGAGGCAGTTGATTGATGTTTCTCTCTCATTGATGTTTCTAACTCTCTCTCTCCCTTCCTCTCTGTAAAAGTCAATAAAATATATATTTTTTAAAAATTACAAAATAAGAAAAAAATACACAATCAAAAACTATTGAGTCTCACCTGGGTGGGGTATGGGCTCGGGGCCGGGGTTCAGAGAAAGTCCAGGCCACTGTACGTGGCCACGTGGCCCTGCATGGAGTGGCCCCAGCTGTCCTCTCTTGCCTGGTCCCCAGCAGCCCCCCACACACACTACACCTCAGACAGCTGAGCATCCCCCAAACTCTCACTGCCAGGCCTTCACACCCCTGTGCCCCCAGCCTTAATCTCCTGCACTTTCTTGCCTGGCTAATCCCAGCGCACTCTTGAAGCCTCCTCGCAATGCCTCTTCCTCCAGGAAGCCTTTCCTGACCAAACCCCCACCAGAAGCCCCAAGATTCGGCCAGGGCCCCTCCTGGGCCTCCTCCATCAAAGCCGTCACTGTTTCTGAGATGCTCTGTTTGAGGGGGAAGTTTGCCTCTTCCCCCCCGAGACTGGGAACCCCAAGAGGTCAGAGCCCAGCCTGCTTTGTCTATGGCTAGTCCCACGTTAGTGACCCTTGGACTTGAGAACATGGAGTCTGGTGTCAGCGAGATGTAGTTTCCAGCCTGGTACGGACACTCTCCAGAGTCCCCTGGCCTGGGCCTTACCTGAGGGAGGGAAGCCAGGCGATGATGCTCTGAGGCTCCGAGGGGTGCTAGCCAGGCTGGGGGACAGTCTGCCCGCTCTGTCAGGACTAGCCATCATAATATTGGAGCCCATATTCTCAGCACAGGAGGTCCCCAAGGGTGCCAACCCCCCTCCCGCAGCCCCTCTGCCTTCAGGAGCACCAGCCCCACTCACATGCAGCGGTTACACCATTTGGAGCCAGGGGAAGGGAGCAATCCCTATACAGACTCAGGGCTGGTCTTTTCCTCCCGCCCCTGAGAAACGCCTGGAAGCACGGTCATTAGAGAAGGTTTAGGGGAGCCGAATGGGACCCTGGGGTGCAGGGCCCTGCTGACCAGGCCCGGACCTTTGTATCTGCAGGAGACCTCATCTCGGCCTTTCCCGTCCCCGCACCAGCTGCCTGAGCTCTCAGAAAGTCACGCGGGACTTTCTTTTTATTTTTATTTATTTATTTTAGATATTTTATTGATTTTTTATAGAGAGGACGGGTGAGGGACAGAGAGTGAGAAACATAGATGAGAGAGAAACATGAATCAGCTGCCTCCTGCACACCTCTTACTGGAGATGTGCCCGCAACCAAGCTACATGCCCCGGACCAGAATCAAACCTGGAACCCTTCAGTCCGCAGGCCGACTCTCTATCCACTGAGCCAAACTGGTTTTGGCTCATGCAGGACTTTCTAATCATAATGAGCCCTGGGACCCCAGCCACTGGCTGTGAGCCCCTGGGACTTGCCGATGGAGGGACGGGCCTGCTCCCACCCCTCCTCACCAGGAGGCGGGCACAGAGAGGGTCCGAGGTCTGCCACCGTCACCCAGCCGGAGCCCATGGATTAAATCAGCCTGGTTCTGCGGCCTCACCACTCAGTTCACGTCCCCAGCACCCAAATGACAAAGGACGTGGCCAGCGGAGGCCAGAGCCGTGCCGGGCAGGGGTAGGCCTCGGTCCCAGCCAAGGCCGTGGAGACAGAAATGGCCATCACTCCAGCGCTCGGACTCCTCCCGCAGCCACTTCACAGCGCGGGAAATTCCCCGGTCCCCGGGGTAATATTTTTTTACGGCCATCGCCGGGTGCTATTCATTTTATTACACTTCTGCCGGTTATTTTTGTTGTTGGCGCATAAGCAATGTGGTCAATTCCGTTTTACGCGCCCCGGCGTTCCAGATTCATCGCCAGCCAGCATGGCGCGGAGCGGTTACACAGCAGAGTGCGGGGCTAATAAAATGCAGAAAGCAGAGATAGGAAAATCAATGCCGCTGCTAATAACACTTCGCCGTCTCTCACGCCGTCTCCCAGGCAGGGCTGGCGCCAGCTTCACCGCACAAGCTCGCCCTGGGGCCTGCCCCTTGCCCTTTGCCCCTTGCCCTCCTGGAGCAGGACCAGGCCAAGAGCCCTGGCAGGTGCTCAGCAGAGCACAGAGTCCCTCCCTCTGCCGAGGTGCAGACAAGGGGTTGGGAGAGAGGGGTCATTCCAGGTTCCTGAGTAAGTCAGGGTACCACTCTGACCCTCGGTTTCTTCATCTGCAAAACAGGGGCAGTCACAGTCCCTGCCTCCGAGGGCATCAGTGCGGATGTGGGGAGAGGGTACCTGTTACCCACAATGCACAGCATGTGGTAGGTACAGGCTGGTGAAAGAACAGTGCTACCCACCTCGCCAGATGACAGCCACCCTGGCCACACACAGGGGCACTCCTATCCCGAGCCCCTAGGAGGAGAAGGGTTTTTCCTGAAAGTCAGAAACATGGATGAGAGAGAGACATCAATCAGCTGCCTCCTGCACACCCCACAGTGGAGATGTGCCCGCAAGCAAAGCACATGCCCCCAACCGGAATCGAACCTGGGACCCTTCAGTCCGCAAGCCGACGCTCTATCCACAGAGCCAAACTGGTCTCGGCCACTCATCCCTTTCATGCTGAGTAAGTGAACCCCTCACGGACATCTCAGGACCCGGGCCAGCACTCAGGAGACGATGGAGGCTGGAATGCTGGAATAAGGAGCTGAAACACCCTTAGGACAGGGGTAGGGTGTGACCAGACCACCGGCCGAATGAGGCCCACAAAATCACTCCTTCTGGCCCTGCCAAGGCACTGGGAGGGAGCTAATTAACGCTTGACCAAATATAGCGGCTAATTTTTATTGATTTCAGAGAGGAAGGGAGAGGGAGACAGAGACACACACATCAATGATCAGAGGGAATCACTGATCACTGCCTCCTGCACACCCCACACCAGGGATCGAGCCTGCAACCGGGCATGTGCCCTGACGGAGGATGGAACCGTGACCTCCTGGTTCATAGGTCAACGCTCAGCCACTGAGCCACGCCAGCCGGGCTAGCAGGCTAGTTCTTAAGTTGATCATTTTGGATGGCCCTCAAACGCTATAAATATCCAATGGCCCTTGGCAGAAAAAAGGTTCCCCACCCCTGATCTAGGGGTGCAGGGGGTTTTGGGAAGAGCCTGGATTCTGTTGGGGCAGCTTTTCCAAGGTCGTTCTTCTCTCCCCAGCCACCCCCCCTATACACCCTCCCCCCACATGGGCCTGGTTCAGGTGGAAGGCCCCACCTTCCTTCCCCCCGCCCCCACCCAGGAGGGAACACAAATAGAGCTTAATCCCCAGCGCTTCCCTGCACGCCCAGGCTCGGCAAATATTGGACTTTATTAATTTAATTTAATTAAACTTTATTAGCCTTTATTAAAAATAAACCCTCATTAAAATTCTCACTCCCGGCTCTGGCAAAGGTGGGGGCGGGGCGCTGCCTCTTCTCGGGGCCGTTAAATGTCACCTGAGCGGAGGCGCTGGCCTCCAGGGACAAGGAGCAGGGGCCGGAGCCGGAGGGGTCAGGCAGGGTGTGGGCATGCCTGTGTGTGTGCGCGTGTGTGTGTGCGCATGTGCGTGTGTATGTGCGCGCGCACCTGCACACCAAGCTGTGGTGACAGCTGAAAGCCAGCCCCTGGACCGTGGACATGGAAGGTCAGCCAGAGCCAGGAAGCGGAGTGCGTGGTGTGGGGAGGAGGAGGATGCCGAGAGGAGAGAGATGCGGGAAGCTGGGGCAGCCTCACGGCCCAGCAGCCGGTCCCCACCAGGTCGGGAGCTGGAAAACCTTTGTTTCCCGCACGCACATTATTTTCCCCAGAGCCCCGCCTGCTCTTTAGAAAACTGGGAAAATACAGAAAAGCAGCAAAGAACATAACATCCTCTTGATCCCAAACGAACTCCTGTCCCTCGGCACTGGGGTGATCATAGTGACCATCCGATCCGGGACATTTTATCTTATTTATTTATTTTTATATATTTTATTGATTTTTTATAGAAAGGAAGGGAGAGGGACAGAGAGTGAGAAACATCGATGAGAGAGAAACACCGATCAGCCGCCTCCTGCATGCCCCCTACTGGGGATGTGCCCGCAACCAAGGCACATGCCCTCGACCAGAATTGAACCCAGGACCTTTCAGTCCGCAGGCCAACGCTCTATCCACTGAGCCACATCAGTTTTGGGCGATCTGAGACATTTGAAAGAATGGGACCGCTGCTTCCCCCTGCACCTGTCCCAGACACAGGCCTGTGCCAGGGAACATCGTAACATAGTACAAAGTTAGTCCTTCCACTAGTTCCCACTCCCCAGCACCCCAAACCCCAGCCAGGCCTGGCGCCCGAGCACCCTCAGAGGGGGCAGTGGCCAGAAGCCTGCCACACGCCGGGCTGTCCTGGCTTTGGGTAATCAGCCCATCGAATGCCCCAGCAGTGGGGGCTCAGAGCAGGGCCACGCCCATTGCATAGAGGAGAGAGGAGGAAACTGCACAGACACCTGAACTCCTGCACTTGCTCCCACCCTGAGCTCCTCTCTCAGGAGGGGAGGGAAATGAGGCTGTGTGGCCTGGGGAGGGGGTGCTGGAGGGCAGACCACCCACCTGGGTATCTGAAGAGTCTGGGGCAGGGCCTTCTTGGGCAGAGCCTGTGAGTGGAGGGAGGAGCACTGGACAGGCGAGCAGAACTGACCCACTCTGCTTATCCATCCCCCCTACCACCTCCCCACACTCCCCACTATGCCTTGGGCCCCCCATTCTGCATGGTGCCAAGCCCCCTTGATCAGGGGAAGGGCTCCAGAGAGATAAAAGTAGCAGAGCCACTCTGGGTCCGAGGTTCCAAAGATGCTCACCCCAGTTCACGCACTCACCGAGCTTACCTTAATCCAGAGCTGGTCCCGGGTGCAGAGGCCCTGCTCGTGGTTTGGCGACCTCAGCCACGCTCACACACACACTCAGCACGCACTCCAGCAGGGCCTGGTTCGGGGCACGGTGACAGAGACCACAGCCAGGCCCCCCTGGGCTTGCCGGCCAGTGAGGGGACAAAAGCCAATACCAACCAGCAGTCCTGTGGCCGCAAGTTGTGGACGTGCCAGGAGGGGAGAGAAGAGGAAATACGGAGGCCTCATTGAGTGGAGAGGCGACATGGGCCCTGAGACAGAGGCTGTGGGGAAGTGATGCAGGGACCCCCGGAAAGACAAGCCAGCCTGCAGGAGGCGTCCAGGGAGGCGCGGGCAGGGCTGGGCTGAGCAGGCCAGGACCAGAGTCCCCGGGTGCCCTCGAGAAGGGCAGGCAGTGGGGGAAGTAGGGGGAGATGCCGAGGGCTTGGGCCAGTGTGGGGGCAGAAAGACTGAATGGTCAACAACTGCAGAGATGCTTTAGAGCAGTGGTTCTCAACCTTTCTAATGCCGCGACCCTTTAATACAATTCCTCATGTGGCGGTGACCCCCAACCATAAAATTATTTTTGTTGCTACTTCATAACTGTAATTTTGCAGCTGTTATGAATCATTACCACCATGCACACATACACACACACAGGCCCCCCCATGCAAACATGGAGCCACACACATGGGCTCTGTCACATGGATGCAGGCAAATGCAGACATCCAGGCCCCACGTGCATGCACAGGCCAGCCCAGGAGAGCAGCCACGCACACATGCACACACTCTCACACACACACACACACACACACACACGCACACACTCACACACACACACACAGCGCCCTGGGGTAGAACTCCAGCTTCCAACCCCCTCAAAGCAGACAGGCTCCTGCCGGCTCCAGCTTCTGCGGGAGCAGGTGAGGGTCTGAGCGAGGACCCCCCTCCCGGCCTCTGTTTCCTCACCTGCCCCTGACAACAGGAGGGAGGCCCCGAGGGACACACCAGCCATGGCCCCCCTTGCGCTGGGGGGACAGGGCTGGCCGCAGTGCGGGCGGCTCTGGGCCGGGCAGGGAGCGGGGAGTGGGGGTCAGAGTGGCTTCCTGCCAGCAGCCCCGGAGGAGCCGCTGCAGGGCCTGGCTCCAGCCGCTCCCACCGCCGCGGCCGCCACATAAAATAGGTCACCGCGCCATCCCGGCCAAACCGGCCTCTCGCAGACCAGGTAGGCCGCGCTCCCTGGGCCTAATTATCCCATATTTGGTCAATAAGCCATTAACACAGCACCGCGGATGTTAATAACCGTTTCATGAAAAAGTCGGCGTAATTTATGAGATCAACACTGCTTAGCAAAATTAATAAATATTTCATTCGCTGAGATTTATCCCAGCGGCTCCCGGCAGGTGAACCTCGGCCAGCAGGCGGCCCAGGGGGAGCCAGCAGCTGGGGGAGACGCAGGCCCGGTTCTCACTGGGGCCAATAAACATTCACCCCAAATCCCCAGCAACACCATCAATCCGCAGCCGGACGAGGGCGGCCAGGAACCTGGCTGAACAGTACGTTGTGGCCATTAGCAATATTGATACAGACGTCACTTCAGGGAGGGTGAGGGTCACGAGGCGGGGGCCAGCTTGGGGGCCTCTGGGCAGGTTTGTGCCCCAGGAGACCTGGGGGACGGGGGAGCGCCCCCAGATCAGCTCTCGGGCGCCTCTGGGGCTGGCAGTCGCCAGCTGAGTGACCCCGGGTGTGGGAAGTGGCCCATTGTCCTCACCGGCAGAGAGGTGTGGACCAGGAGCGGGAAGGCTGGTCAACCTGGAAGTTCTGGAAGGTCAGAGCCAGCCCCCCACTGTCTAGTTGGGACCATGGTAGCTAAAGCAACCTCCACCTTTTTTAAAAATATATATATATATATATTTTTTTTTTTATTGATTTTTCACAGAGAGGAAGGGAGAGGGATAGAGAGTCAGAAACATCAATGAGAAACAGACATCAATCAGCTGCCTCCTGCACACCCCCCACTGGAACTCTACCTTTTGATCTTAGGTAAATCCTGGCTGGTTGGCGATGACTGGAATTGCCTGCCTAGAGCTATGGATGGATCCCAAAGTCTTTTTTTTTTTTCACAGAGAGAAAGAGAGAGGGACAGAGTTAGAAACATCGATGAGAGAGAAACATCAACCAGCCATCTTCCACACACCTACTGGGGATGTGCCCACAACCAAGGCACATGCCCTTGACCAGAATCAAACCTGGGACCTCCCAGGTCCTTCCACTGAGCCAAACCGGCCTCGGTGGATCCCAAAGTCTTCATAAAAGGGTTCATTCGACTGGAGCAAAGCGGAGTCCTTCCCCTTGATTTGGGCTCCCGCCTGGCCCCCAATATTTCCAAATGAATATTCTCTAGTCTCTTTCTTTTGCGTGAGGCCTCCTCCAGAGCCTGAACCTTGAACCTGAACCCTGAACCATGTGGGAGTTCACTACAAACTAACTGGATCCCAAACGTGGGACACTATAAAGGGGTGCAGAGAAATTCAAAGGTGGCACTACAAACTGGCGTGGGACCTCCGGAGGGAATGATATTTTTGCCTAGAGCAGCGGTTCTCAACCTGTGAGTCTCCACCCGTTTGGGGGTTGAACAACACTTTCACAGGGGTCGCCTAAGGCCATGGAAAACACAGATATGATTCATAACAGCTGCAAAATTACAGTTATGAAGTAGCAACAAAAACAATGTTATGGTTGGGGGTCACCACCACATGAGGAACTGTATTAAAGGGTCGCGGCATTAGAAAGGTTGAGAACCACTGGCCTAGAGTGAGGAAATGAAGAATACATCCAAAATGTAGGGGGAAAAAAATACACCGAAAAGGTGGGGAAAGATCACCATACAGGTGAGGGAAATTCACCACATGCAACACCCACAATCAGCTGCAGAGTCTCAATCTGTAAGTAGGTTGGGAACGCCTTTTTCAGCCAGGCTAATGGGGCAGAATTAGGTTATAAAGTAAACTTTATTAGAGACTTTTTTTGGTTTGCATGCTTAAGGAATGTGGCTCCTTGTTCAAATTAAAATCTTAATTTGTATTTGGAATCTAAAATCTGTAATAAGAAATGAAATTCTGCTGCTGAAACCGCCTCTGGTGCGGAGAAATTCTAAGGTGGCAGGAGAGGGCAGGGCTATCCGCTCTCCCGCAATGAGATTACTTAAAGTTTTGTATAAAAATTATAGAAGAACTTGCAGGGAAATGCGAATTTTTGCAAAGATAAGCGTAAGTGCTAGTAATTACTTCAGAAAGCAGAAAAATTTTAAGATCTGTCTTTATCTATTAAGCATGAAAAGAGATGCAGCCAGATCTGTTACTTCCCCCAGAGCAAGCAGAATGTGGGGGAAGGAGGACACGTGGCAATCCAATATGGAAGGCCACTCTCCCGGTATGCTCTCCCCCCAGGTGGGGCTTGACAGGGGACCTCAGGCCATGTCCCCCACCTGGCAGGGCTTGATGGAGGACCTTGAGGCATGCCCCTCCCCCCATCTGGGCTGGGGAACCTCAGGCCATGCCCCCCGTCATGACACCAGGCCAGCAGACCAAAGGCTACACCCCTGCCCAGCAGGGCATGAAAAGGGTGGAACTGGCCGGGTCTGAATCTAGCCCAATGAGGGGGGACTGGCCGGGTTTGGGTCTCATGCGATTTTGAGGAGCATGTGGGTGGGCAGGGACTTGACTCTGGGTCCCATGGTGAGCCCCAGACTCTGACAGGAAGAAGGTTTTCATATACATTTTACTAATTTTCTTTCATCTCTTATACTTCTATTATAGAGAGAGGGCAAATAGCAATAGTAAATTATTTCCTCTAATTAATCCCCTTTTAATGTGCATGAATTTTGTGCACCGGGCCACTAATATATTATAAAAATCTAAATAGCCCAAGTGAAGGCTCGCTATGTCCTTTGTTAATGGAGGAAGGGGTGAGCAGACAGGTAAGTCGGTTTCCCATGCTGGCAAATCCTTAAAGAAAAAAAAAAAATGTGGCTCCTTTGAAATCAGTTTCCTGCCAGCAGCCATCTGTGAAAAATGTTACAATTTTTGCATTTGAGTACCTGCAGGCTTGCTACTCAACTTTCCTTGGCAGAGAAAAAACCTGGTCAGTTTCAAATTAATTATTGTGTTTTTTAAATTTATTATTAAAAGTGTTACTAATCAAGAACTGCTACATATTGGACTGGCCAGCTCTAAAGGTTTAAAGTTCAAATTGAATTGGAAGAAATTATATAGCTGTGGTAATTAAATGCCTAAAGTATAGAAATCTAAATGTGAATTCAAAATATGTTGTTTGATGGTCTAATTAAATAAGAAGGATTAATTCTGTGATCCCAACTGAAATATTTTTAAATATATTTTTTATTGATTTTTTTTTCAGAGAGGAAGGGAGAGGGATAGAGAGTTAGAAACATCGAGAGAGAAACATTGATCAGCTGCCTCCTGCAGGCCCCCTTCTGGGGATGTGCCCGAAACTAAGATACATGCCCTTGACCGAAATTGAACCTGGGACCCTTCAGTCCGCAGGCCAACGCTCCATCCACTGAGCCAAACCGGTTTCAGCCCAACTGAAATTTTTAATATGATAACCAATTTAAATTTAATTGATATCTTAAGATAATTGTAAAAAGTATATAATCTTTAAATCACATATAGATATTTGTTTGGTATTTTTTCCAAGTTAAAATTTCAAGGCTATAATTGAGGGATGACTTTAAGGCATTTTCACAGGCCCTGAAATGTTTTCAAGAAGTTATTCTCTCTTCTTAAAGGCAATATTTTGAATTTAACCCACCTAATATGTATACTTGAAATTGCATGGAAAGCTTTATCAAATAAAAATTAATAACTATATTTTACTTATAAATGTTATGAAAGTTTTGGCTTCTAAGGAGGGCAAAATGTTTCTTAAAATCCAACAGAAAGTTGAAATGACAAAAAGCTCATAGCCGCCTGCATTTTTAATTAGGCTAGAGGTGGGGCAACCTTTGTGCCTTGTGAATCACACGTAAACATTTACTAAATTGGCTTGGCTTTGCTTTTTTAATTAAAGATACCTACTTAAATTATAAACAATTAAGTTCTAATAAAGCCACCAGAAAAGCCAGTGAGATTTCTGTTAGTCTGCAGTATATAGTTTTGGCTTTAAGGGCACAGACAGCCACTGGTTTTGGACTGCCTCACGTGCCATCCAGAACTAGCTAACATTGCTGACACGTACACCAACCACATGGAAGCCACTCCCCTTGAAACAGCAAAGGCCAACCCCTCTCTTTGAATAAAGTCACTGAGACTTCCCATGATCCCTCTGTATATGCTAATTAGCCAAAGGGGATACTCTTTAAAAATAAAACTCTAGCTTAATAAAAAGAAGAAACTTGAAAATTTTTAAATCTCTTTGACTGATATTTACAGGATAAACTAAGATTGTTGTTAAAGTATTAAATCTGACAGTAAAATAGTAGTCTTAAAGAAAGACAAAGAGTTTTAAATTAAACTCTCTGTAGCCTGAAAAGTTATTTTGGAAGGAAATAAAGAGGTTTTCTTTAAACATCTGAAGAACTGTCCTTAAAAGTCAATAAATTTGGCCTCATAAACTGAAGTAAGTAATTTCTGTTTTTGCCTCCCTGATAAAGCTTATGCAAAGTTATTCTAAGAATAATTGCAAAAATTTGGTTAATGTAATTTATTGTTCATAACCTAGGACAAATAAAGTTAAAAAAATAAGCTTTATTTCAGATTAATTTAAATTGGCTAATTGAAATAAGTGAATATGAATAAAATCTTAATTGTACTGGGCAAAAAACCTGTTCCTAAAGGATTAACTAAAATTTTTATTGATGGTTCATCTCATAGTAAAATGGCCAAATGTGCTATGAGTCTGAAGCAGTCACATTTCTGTGCAAAAAATTAAAATAAAAAATAGTTATCAAGACTGCATTATAAAATTTCCAAAAGCCTCCTAATATTTAAATCAAAAAGGGGGGGATAGTGGAAAAACATGATATGTGGAGAAATATCCTATAAGTAAATTACATCAAGAAATCTTTTACTTTGGAAAATTTATTTTCATTTGTAATGCTAACAGCAGGACACCCATGAAAAATCACATGGTGTCAGGATGAGCCAAAAGGAGAATGGTTTGGGCAAAACATGGGAAGGATCTCAAGTCAAATTTACAGAAAAGATTCCTTTATTAACCTTTGGTCGAGAATATGTTTGTATATTTTCTTTTTTAAAAATATATTTTATTGATTTTTTTACAGAGAGGAAGGGAGAGGGATAGAGAGTTAGAAAAATCGATGAAAGAGAGACATTGATCAGCTGCCTCTTGCACACCCCCTACTAGGGATATGCCTGCAACCAAGGTACATGCCCTTAACCGGAATCAAACCTGGGACCTTTCAGTCCACAGACCGATGCTCTATCCACTGAGCCAAACCGGTTTCGGCTGTTTGTATATTTTCAAAAAACTACAAGCCCATGTGGATTCTTGCAACAACGGATCCCAGAGAGAAACGGACAGATCTGCTCCAGCCATGAAGACAAGAGGAGAAACGGTCCAGAGATGGAAGACGTGAAGACGCCTTGCCATGCGAGCAGTCAGCAGCTGTGCGTCGCTGCAGGTTGCCCAGGACCAAACCAGAGGGGGTCGGACCTGCATTGCCACCGTTCGTCCACCATCCAGAACTACCGTATCATCGCCGACATGTACACATAAGGAACGGCTGGACATTGAAATGGGGACTCAAAAGCCTGTTGGCCCAGAAAGAAACTTGCTACAGGCTGATCCATTTGCCACCCAGCATAACCACTATTGCTTGTCTCGTGTTTTAAAAAATATATATTTTATTGATTTTCTACAGAGAGGAAGGGAGAGGGCTAGAAAGCTAGAAACATCGATGAGAGAGAGACATCGATCAGCTGCCTCTTGCACGCCCCCCACTGGAGATGTGCCCGCAACCAAGGCACATGCCCCTGACCGGAATTGAACCTGGGACCTTTCAGTCCACAGGCCGACGCTCTATCTACTGAGCCAAACCCGTTTTGGCGCTTGTCTCATTTTTGTTCTTCATATGTTTGTTTCTAGTCTGCAGAAGCAAGATATTTTAAGGGATGTTGGAAGCGGCCCATTGTCCTCACCGGCAGGGAGGTGTGACCAGGAGCCTGGAAGGCTGGTCAACCTGGAAGCTCTGGAAGGTCAGAGCCAGCCCCCCACTGTCTAGCTGAGACTCTGGTAGCTAAAGCAACCAACCTCCACCTTTTGATCTTAGGTAAATCCTGGCAGATTGGCTATTCCTGGCATTGCCTGCCTGGAGCTCTGGGTGGATCCCAAAGTCTTCATAAAAGGGATCGCTAGGCCAGAGCAGAGTGGAGACCTTCCCCTCGAGTTGGGCTCCCGCCTGGCCCCCAATATTTCCAAATGAATATTCTCTAGTCTCTTTCATTGGTGTGCGGCCTCCTCCAGAGCCCGAACCCTGAACCTGAGCCCTGAACCACGCGGGACGTGAAAGGGGTTTCCTTACCTTTCTGAGCCTCAGTCTCCCCATCTGTAAAATGGGGGTGCTAACAATAGCCATCTTGGGGGGATGGAGTCAGATGGCAGTGTGAGCACTCGATCCATGGACAGTGCTCTGTGGTTGTTATCAGCAGAGGCAGCCAGAGGCCCCTCCCGCTGCTCTGCTAGAGAGGAGTCTGCACCGTATCCTGAGCCTCTTTCACTGAGTTCACCATCTACCGGTCCTGTGCACACAGGATCTGTAAGCCCACAAAGATCCTACAGGGGGGGCCCTTTTGATATTCCCATTTCCCAGAGGGGAAACTGAGGCTCAGCGGCAAAGTGACTTTCCCAGGGGCAGCCGGCGGGAAGCGCTGGAGCTGCCCTCTAACCGGGGCTGTGGCTCCCGAAGGCCTGGGCCCAGCCCCCCGGCCCCGCTGGCCCTGGGAAGCCGCCCCGCTCCCCCCTGCCGTCCTGGCAGCCGCCCTGGAGCCTGGGCCCCGGGGAGGCCGAGCCCGTGGAGGTGAAAGAACTCGCAGGAGAACCAATGAGTTTTGTGGGGGCCGCTGCTCGGCATCGATTTCCACTCGCCCACCCGGGATTGATGGGATCCGCGGAGACGCGCTCGCAGGCAGCGGCCATCGGGGGATAGAAGCGTCCGATGTGACAGGCTCATCGGTGGCCGCGGCCGGGCTGAGGGGCTGGGGGCCTGGGGGGCTGGGGACCGGGGTGGGGGGAGCCCTCTGCCACCCTGGCCCGGGCCCCCTCCGGGCACAGGCCCCTCCGGGCACAAGCCTGGCCTCCGGACAGCGGCGCCCAGACAAAGGCCGGCCCGTCGCCAGCTGCCCTGCCAGGCTCTGCCCCTCACTCACCTGCAAGGCTTCATCCAGCAGCACTGGAGAATGAGGGGCCCTCCCTCCTCCAGCATCGGGGTCCCACCTCCTTTGTCCGTTTAGGCAGCTGGGGAGCAGCGCAGAGCGTGGCTCAGGGAGGACGGGCGGTAGATGAGGGGGGTGGGCTGCCGCCTCCCGTTTCGCAGACGGGGAAAGGGGGCTCACAAGGTGGGGTGGCTGTTCCCCAAAGAGGCAGAGCCAGAGCTCCAGCCCAGAGCCGTCTGCCTCCCAGTCCCCCTGCCTGTCGCTCATTCGCCCGGCACCTGAGTGGAGCCGGCACAGGTGAGGGGAGTGAGGGCCGGGCAGCATCTCGGAAAGAGCCCACCCACGGCTGCCAGGAGGCCAGGTGAACGGGCTTTGGCACCTCAGAAAACGGGTCCCACCCTCAGAGCTGACAGGTCCCCCCCTCACAGAGCTGATGTCCTGGCAGGAGAGGCAGGACACAGAGATGAGTGTGGAAACCAAAGGAAGCGGAGGGCAGGACAGAGGAGGTCAGCAGTTCTCAACCTTCCTAAGGCCGCCATCCTTGCATACAGCTCCTCATGTGGTGGTGACCCCCAACCATGAAATGTTGCTACTGTGATGCATCGTGATGTAAATATCTGCATTTTCCGATGGTCTTAGGCGACCCCTGTGAAAGGGTCATTCGACCCCCAAAGGGGTGGCTACCCACAGGTTGAGAACCGCTGACTTAAGGTATCAGGGTGACCTCGACAGAGAGCTGAGATTTCGGCAAAGGCCTGCAGGAGGTGGGGGAGGAGGCCATACAGATGCCCAAGGAAGAACGTTCTGGGGGACGGAGGAAAAAAGCAGATGCAAAGGCCCTGGGGCAGGAGCCCCCACAGGTACTCGGGGGGCAGGAAGGTGACCGGGCAGGCAGAGCCAGCTGGGAGAGTCTGGGGCAGAGCAGGGGAACTCTGGGCCCTGAGAAACGATGGTGAAACCCAGGAAGGCAGCGAGGCGTTTATAAATGAACACGTGTCAGGCCATCGAGAGCAAATTAGTACCTAGTAAATGCTCAATTAACAGGAGTTATGATGATTGCTGCTTATAATTAGATCCTCCTCCCGCTTTTTAGGGGGCTGAGGGGGCCTGAGCGTCTCACCCCGAGAGTTAGGCGCTGGATTTGAGGGACTCAGACTGCCCTTTCCCCACCCTCCACAGAGCTGGGGGCTGCTCCCTGCCTCAGCCTCTGGAGAGTTTCCCAGGACCGCACAGCCTCGGCCTGGAGAAGTTTGGGGGCCACCGTCACAACGGCATTAAACCAGCCCCCCGGCTCCGGGAGAAGCCTCCCCGAGAAGTTGTTAATACCTTTATTATGGGCTGGAATGTATTCGCGATATTAAAAGACATCCCGTTTCTGCCCCCCGTGTCACATCTGAGATGTAGCGCAGATAAATGATATATCACCGCACGAGATCTACCGAAACCATTAGTAACCGTGACATTTTGACGTCAGATTTTAAAAAATTCCTAAGTAATCTTTTTGATTTATGAAACGCTGTCTGGGTTCATCGAGAGAGATCTCAGATTTATCACCGCCTGGTTAGAATTATTAATGATTTTCAATTTGTAAATCTGAAATCGAGAAAGTCTGTGGGCGCGGGGTGAAAACTCCCGCCGAGGAAGGCCCGGCCTCCCCTCCAGCCGGAGCCCCGCCGCGGGGAGACGGTCCTGCTCGCCGGCACTCCGCACGCACGCTTCACACTGGGTCCCAGCGAACCAGCAGCATGCGAGACTGTGGGGGGATCGGCTGCAGGACCTGCTATGGGCGGACGGGTCAGAGGGGCTTCCACTCCCCTCCCGGCCCCACCCCCACGCCGGCCCGGAGAGCTGCTCCAGCTGATCTGGGCAGGGAGGGGGGAGAGGGCAGGAAGGATGTGGCCCAGGCAGCAGAGAGCCCCCTCCCCACCCCTGGGGTCTGGCTCAGGCCCTCACACCACCTCGAAGCCTGGCCAGCCCCTCCCTGCCCGGGCAGAGGCCACACAGCCACCCTGGCCTCAGAGGCCACACCTCTCTGTGTATTTCCAGGGACACTCCTGCCTGAGGGGTCCTGTCAACCTTTTTTTTATTTTTTAATATATTTTATTGATTGTTTTACAGAGAGGAAGGGAGAGGGATAGAGAGCTAGAAACATCGACAAGAGAGAGACATCGATCAGCTGCCTCCTGCACACCTCCATCCGGGGATGTACCCACAACCCATGCACGTGCCCCTGACCAGAATTGAACCTGGAACCCCCCAGTCCGCAGGCCGACGCTCTATCCACTGAGCCAAACTGGTTTCGGCTTTATATATATATATTATTGATTGTTTACAGAGAGGAAGGGAGAGATATAGAGAGATAGAAACATCGATGAGAGAGAGACATCGATCAGCCGCCTCCTGCACGCCCCCCACTGGGGATGCGCCTTCAGCCAAGGCACATGCTCTTGACCGGAATCAAATCCAGGACCCTTCAGTCCCCAGGCCGACGCTCCATCCACTGAGCTAAACCGGCTAGGGCCTGCCTGTCAATCTCATTCACCCCCTCCCCATCACAGCTCCGGAAACCACCCGGCCTGGGCGGCAGGCAGAGAGCGGCAGGGGGGGACCCCAGGTCCAGGGTCTGGTCCCCACGGGTTCCCACCCAGACCTGAGTCAGGCGATCCCCAGGCCAGCTCATGCCCTGGACACACCTGCACCCACGGCTGTCCCTGGGCTGGGTGTTGGAATTCAGTGTCAGTTCCCGGCTTCACCCACCCAGGGAAACAGAATTGTAGGCGGTTCCACCATGTGACCCCTGCATCCCCCCCAGCCCCTCTCCTTCCTCTCTGCCACCGCCGCCTAATTCAGAGCCCCCGCTTCTCTCCAGGACAAGGAGGGTTCCAGCCTCTCTCCCGCCCACCCCCTCTGGTCCATCCCCCCACATCTGCCCAAGTCCCCCTGACTGTGTCACTTCCTGCTCAGCCCCCCTGAGGCCTGGAGAGGGCCAGGCACTGAAGGAGACTGTGCAGAGCGCCACCTGCAGGTCAGAGCCAGACCCGCACCCCTAACGCCACCCATCAGAGGGGCTTCCACTCCCCTTCCTTCCCCACCCCGCACAGGCCTGGGAGCTGCTAGAGGTTCTCAACCTGTGGGTCACCACCCCCTTGGGTCAAACAACACTTTCACAGGGGTCGCCTAAGACCATTGGAAAACACAGATATGATTCATAACAGTTGCAAAATTATAGTGATGAAGTAGCAACGGAAATAATTTTATGGTTGGGGGTCACCTCTATATGAGGAACAGTAGTAAAGGGTCGCGGCATTAGGAAGGTTGAGAACCGCTGTGCTAGAGGGAACCAGGGCTCGGAGCCCGGCTCCAGAACTACCCTCCCACCTGGGCAGAATGGGGGCGAGAAGGGGGAACCAGGCAGCCTGAGACACAGGAGCAAAACCGCTTACCGCGGTGACAAATGCTGCCCTGAAGGAGGAGTCTGGATCGGTGCCCTGGCCACTCTGAAGGAGGAGCGCCCATTAATGAGCACCGACTGCATGCAAGACCTTAGGTCTCAGCAATGGGTGAGCAAGCCCTCATGCCATCCCCGCCCAGGCCGGTGAGTACCGCTCCCATTTTACAGAGGGGGAAGCTGAGGCTGAGAGGGGAAGGAGGACAGGCAGAGGGGGGAGCTGAGAGGGGAAGGAGGACAGGCAGAGGGGGAAGCTGAGGCTGAGAGAGGGGAAGGAGGACAGGCAGAGCACAGAGGAGTTTTTAGGGCAGCGAATCTCTTCTGAACGATGCCACAACCGTGGACACACGTTATTACACGTGTGTCCAAGCCCAGAGAAGGTGCCACGCCACATGTGAACCTTGAGGTCAACTTGGGGTGATCATGATGTGTCTATGTAGATGCATCCGTGGCAACCAGAGCACCTTTGGGTTGCAGATATCAGCAGGGGAGGCCGTGGGTGTGCGGGAAGAGGTATATGGGGATGCTGCTCTGTCCTCCTGCTCCATTTTTGCCCTAAAGCTTCTCTGAAACATTAACCTCATGCGTTTTTATTTTTTTTATATATTTTATTGGTTTTTCACAGAGAGGAAGGGAGAGGGATAGAAAGCTAGAAACATTGATGAGAGAGACATCGATCAGCTGCCTCCTGCACGCCTCCTATAGGGGATGTGCCCGCAACCAGGATGCATGCCCTTGAGCGGAATCAAACCTGGGACCTTTCAGTCCGCAAACCGACACTCCATCCACTGAGCCAAACCGGTTTCGGCAAACTCATGCGTTTTTAAAAAGAGGGAAGAAGCAGCAGGCGGGACAGAGAGGAGGAGAGGCTGCCTGGTGAGCGGGCCCAGGGCGGCCGTGTTTCCCACTGGAGGGGCCTCTGCTGGGAAGGCCCGCCCGGGCAGTGCAGACGGAGGGAGTTTCCACAAAGGGGAACCTGCAGTTTGAATTGGAGGGACCTGGAGCGCTGAGGGGCAGCCTGAGCATTTTGATGGAGAAAACGGTGCAACTTTATAGAAAGGCGCTCAAGAAGACCTGCGTCGGCGAAGACAGAGATCTTATTCATGCACTGAAAGACTCAATCTTTTAAAGATATCCATTCTGCTGTGATCTGACTGAGATCACAACACTCGGAAACCGGTTTGGCTCAGTGGATAGAGCGTCGGCCTGCGGATTGAAGGGTCCTGGATTCGATTCCGGTCAAGGGCATGGATCCTGATTGTGGGCGCATCCCCAGTGGGGGGCGTGCAGGAGGCGGCTGATCGATGTTTCTAACTCTCTATCCCTCTCCCTTCCTCTCTGTAAAAAAATCAATAAAATATATTAAAAAAAAAAACCCACAACAGAATGTTTTCATGGTCCTTGACGTGCTGATTCTAAAATTGATGCAGAAATACAGGGTGTGTACCCGCTTTGAACGGTTATAAGGCCAGCGTTTATTAACATGCAGTTCATTTCCAAAGTCGGTGTTTATTAACATACAGTGCCTCTTCAAAATTTAAAAGAACCTACAGAAATGAATCATTTCTCTTGTCCATGCCTGTTTTTCAACTGATGACCAGTCTGGTCCAGGCACGGAATCACCCAAAGCAAAGGAATCACAAACAGCGAGAATCATTTTGCTCGGCATCTATGTACCCTCGATCGGTTGACTGTTGCCAGGTTTGTACTGTAAACTCTATCCTTCCTGTATCCCCTTGTGTGCCCCACATCCCGGTGGAGGGATCGCTCAGGCAGGTGTGTGAGGAAGGAGAGGGGCAGTAACAACTCACCCTTGGTAACCAGCATGGCGCCTGGCACGTAGTAGGTGCTCAATAAACAACCGAACATTGAACCCAACAATTGAGATTCAGCACGCCCTCACCATCTAGACTGACATGCATGCGGCTAGTGGACACACACAATCACACATGTGTGTACCCTGAGCGTGCACGCGTCATACCCACCTGCACACCAGGTCCCAAGGTATGGGCCACTCCAGCCAGCATTCTCACGCCCGTGGCGGCTGCCTCCCGCACAAAGCTCATTTATTTTGATTTATGAACACTCCAGAAAGAAACCTGAGCATCTTCCTGGGGACTCTGTGATCCTGACACGGGTCCCGCGATATTGCTTTTCTCCCCTGGTTACCTGAAATTAGCAGAGTAATTCGGGATCTGCATCTTTATTTAAAGGGAAGAAAAAAAACTGTAGATGCAGAATTATAAAAATTTAATATGCTCCCAGGAAAATGAAAAATGAGAGGTTGTGATCTCGTCTAACACTTTCAAATGTGTTTATTAATTCATGTTTTAAATCATAAGTTTCATTCGGCGAGAGCCATGCGCAGCAATAAGCCCGTTTTAAAATATTAATGAATAAACAATATTTCTCTATTGAAATATAACATGCTTCTTTGAACAATGGACCACCAGTAATAAATCACAACCAGGAGAAAATTGCATTTCATATTTAATACAAGCTGAACTCTGCCTTTTTATAAATGATATCTTTTTTGTTTAATTGGCGTCAGTTCAGATCTAGCAGATTGCTAATAAAATTCTGGATTTCCATATTTAATGATGCGTACAGTTTCTGCTGAAATTTTACCAAGAAAAAAAAAAAAAGAATCAGCCTTTTATTATCTCCTTCCACGGCGGGGAGAGGGCTGGAGCAGGTGGACCCCAGAGGCCTCGCCCCGCCCAGGACCCTCACTTGTCACCTAACACCCGGGGTGCCCCCCTGTGGACCAGAGGGGCCAGGGACGGGAGTCCCATTGGGATCGGGGACTCTGTGGAGCCACAGCAGCGAGAGGAGAACACGGCCATCCCACGGGCCGAGCACCACACGCACCCAGCAGCTCACTCCGTCTTTACGGCGTCCCTGTGAGGAAGGGAGGAGCCGAGTTCCCATTTTACAGATGAGAAAACTGAGGCCCGAGGTCACACACAGCCGGGCAGTGGCAGAACTGGGCCTGACTCCCAAGTCCTAGCTCTGCACCCCTCATTGCGCTGCTGTGAAGGAGGTGGCTCAGAGGAAGTCAGGAGGCTGGGTTTTTTGTTTGTTTGAATATATTCTATTGATTTTACCGAGAGGAAGGGAGCGGGACAGAGAGCTAGAAACATCAATGAGAGAGAGACATTGATCAGCTGCCTCCTGCACGCCCCCTACTGGAGATGTGCCTGCAACCAAAGTACATGCCCTTGACCGAATGGAACCTGGGGCCTTTCAGTCCGCAGGCGGACGCTCTATCCACTGAGCCAAACCGGTTTCAGCAGGAGGCCTGGGTTTTATCAACGCTGGGTGACTGGGACAGGAGCTGGCCTCGGAGCCAGGCACACTGCAGGGCCAGTGGCGGACGAATAGGTGTAAGAGCAGCCGACCTGGCACTTACAGCCCCCTCCACTATACCTACTGGCTTGGTCCCCTCCACAGCGCTGGAGGCTGCTGCTTGACCGTCAGGGAAACTGAGGCAGAGGGCGGTACGTGACTTGCCCAAGGACACATGGTCGGTAAGAAGCAGAGACCGATTCCCTCCCACCCCCCGCCCGGCCCCAGGCATCCTCACTCAGGAGCCAGCCCACTTTCCCGTGTGCTCGGCTGTAGTGAACCCCTGCGCGTCCTCTCGTCCCTGCGAGGGGCCAGCGTCCACGCGGCTGGAGGTGCGGCTCCTGGCAGAGCGTCTGGCGGGGCCCAGCGGGCAGCAGGTCCACGCACCTGGGCCCAGGCCGTGGCGCTGAGCCATCAGCTGAGGGACAGGCAGGCTGGCGTCCCAGCAGGCACCAGAGCAAGCCACGCCTTGGCCTAAAGAGCCGGTGGACACCGCCTTCCTCAGCGTCTCCGAGGAGGGGGGGCCGGCTGTCCCCTCCCTGCTCCGCCCCACCTCCAGCTCCCGGACAGTGAGGCTGCCCCGCGCGGCAAGGAAGAGACAGTTCGATCAAGGGCACAAAGGGTTAAACACCCAAATCACGTTTGTATTGGCCAAGTGTCTTCAGTCTCCTCACCTGTTAACAGAGACGATGACAGAACCTTCTCGTGAGGCTGCTGGGAGGGTCTGGGAAGGGAGAGAGCTGGGATCCACAGCTCCGTCTTCTGCTTGCTATGCCCCGGGCTTTGCACATGCCCTTCCCTTATCTGGGCCACCCTTCCCTGTGCCCGAGCCACCACCCAACTTGGCCCTTCTCCCCCCCCCCTCCTCCTCTTCTAGGTTTCTGAGTGGGTGTCCACAGTCTGGTTCTCACTGTACCCCAGGTCAAGGCAGGGCCTGACTCTGCTGGAGGCACAGGGTCTGGGCTCGGCCTCGGAGGACAACCATTCGCCAGGAGGTGGGTTCACAGAGGGTGACCCAGGAAGAAGTGAGGAGCTGTGGACCAGTGGATAGAACCTGTGGACTGAAAGGTCCCGGGTTCGATTCCGGTCGGGGGCATGTACCTTGCTTGCAGGCACATCTCCAGTGTGAGGCATGCAGGAGGCAGCTGACCGATGTCTCTCTCTCATCGATGTTTCTGACTTTCTATCCCTCTCCCTTCTTCTCTGTAGAAAATCAATAAAATATATATTTTTTTAAAAAGTGAGGAGACAGGCTCAGAGAGGTTACACCCTCACCTCGGTCACACAGCTGATGGGAGGCAGGGCCAGGATTCAGGTCCGCGCCTGCACGTGAGATGTGCTGGCACCCAGAGTGGGTCGTGTGGGCAGTGAAGGGGCCAGAGCTGGACAGAACCAGAACCCGGGACTCAGAGAGGCAGCCGCAGGGGCAGGGGCAGAACTCGACCCAAAATAAAGAGCCCGCACGCACGTAGGGAGTGCGCCCAGGCCGGCTCAGCTGTCCTCATGCATCATGACGGCCGCCACCAGGTCTGTCCCGCCCCGCCCAGCCCGGGAGGCTCTGCCTGCTCCCTCCCCAGCCTGTGACCCGCAGACAGAGCCACCAACGCTCTGGCCCAGGTTGGCGCCCGGCACTCACCACAGGGCACACCCTCCGGGGGCCCAGGCATCAGAGGCAGAGGCGGGAGAGGTGAGCGCCGAGAGGGGTCCCCTCGGCCCAGCAGGGACCGCACACGGGAGGCGGGATGGCTCAAGCCCACGGACGCCTCGCTCCATCCCTCTGAGAGCGGCTGCGGCAGGTGTCACCGGGGGCCGTCACAGGGCGACCCGGCTGTGGGAGACCGCGCACAGTCAGTCCATCTGCACCTCTGTGCTCCCACCGGACAACAGCCTCACGCTCTTACCGGCCCCGGGGGGCCCCCCGGCATTAGATAGGGGTGCACAGCAAGGCCTGGCCATGAGCTGACCCAGAGACACTCCATGTCAACTTCTCGTGGCACAACACGCCTGTGACCCCTAAATCACGACCCCCCTGGAGACGTATCCCCGGTCGCTTTTCCGCACAGGAAGGGGCGGCCCCAGAACACAGCCCTCCCACCCGCACTCAGGCCGGGACTGGCCGGGGGCAGCTGCTTCCTTCAGTTCAGGGCGGCACAGAGGTTCCAACCTGGTTTGCAAGGCCACCCGGTCCCCTACAGAGGTCCCCACCCTGTCCTGTACCCACCTCTGTGCGGAAGGCTGCCACCTGCCCAGCGGGAGGAGCGGCTCGGGACCGGGGCTCCGAGGCCGTGACCTTTCCCTGTGCCTTCTCCGGCGAGCACACCTGTGCCCCTGAGCCTGGGATTGGATGACTCAGGTGGTTCCTGGTACTTTCTTTGACCTTGAGAATGAGCTGTGAGATCCTCCCTTCTCCTCTCGGGGTCCAGCCACGCCCCCCCCCCTCCGCAGCCTTTTCCCAACGCCCTCACCACGCATGTGCTTTCTGAACGAGGGCACATCTCCAGTGTGGGGTGTGCAGGAGGCGGCTGATTGATGTCTCTCTCTCATCGATGTTTCTAGCTCTCTATCCCTCTCCCTTCCTCTCTGTGAAAAATCAATAAAATATTTTTTAAAAAAAGAACCTGGGGCTCATGCTGCACCCCAGTGCCCTCAGGTCTGAAGTGAGGATGCTCCTGCCCCCCCCCCAGCTCCACCAGGAAGGGAACACACAGGCCCCCGTGTTTAGTTAGGCCTCCCCAGAAAAAGCCTTCGCCTCACACCCCCTCAAGGGTTGCTGGTCAAGGTGTAAACCTCCTCGGTGCAGTGGTACCTCGAGATACGAGTGCCCTAACATATGAGATTTTTGAGATACGAGCAATTTTTGCTTTGAAATACGAGCAACATTTGAGATAGGAGTAATCACGCGGATCTGCCGGCTGCACACGACCCACCCGTTTACTGCGACTCGAGCGTCTCAGTTTCCCACGCCTCAAGGTTACGGAACGAATTAAACTCGTATCTCGAGGTGCCACTGTATATGCTTCTCTCAACAGACCTGAGGTCGGCCCTGAGACGGTCCTTAGGGAGAGTTTCTGGACATTAAAGAAGACGTGTTGGTGTGTACGTGTGTGTGTCCGGTGTCCACAGGGCATTTTCGCAAAACCACCCAGCACAGAGGCGGGTTTCTGTGAAAGATGAGCAAGGCTGACCCCTCTGCTCCTGGCATCATGCAAATAACTCCTCAGCCAGGGAGAGGCTCCTGCAGGCGGGCCGAGCCGGCGCGAGGGAGGACAGCTTCGGAAGGCCATCTATTTTACAGAGTTGACTCTCCCCGCACAACCGGCTCGAGATTAATGGGGACAGTGGCCCCAGACCTTGTTTTGCCTGGTTCCACCAACTGAAACAGTAAAACAGTTGTATTTATCATAGACAATTTGCTGCAACTGATTACCATTAATTTGATTTCCTGTGAGTCAATTTCCTTGAGATATATAGTAAACAGGCCAATTACCTGCTATTAACTTCTTTTATTATAAAGATTCGGGTATCAGCGACAGATGTGTATGTATATATGTGGAATTTCTAACCACTGTGAATAAAACAAAAACAATGTTTGATCTGGTTAAAGGATTTCTAGTCGGTCTTACATTTTAGAGGTTTATAGAGTTTTTTAAACGCTATGATAAGGGCCGAGCCGGATGGTTCAGTTGGGTAGAGCAGGGGTCGGCAAACCCATCAGTCAACCGAGCCAAATATCAACAGTACGACGATTGAAATTTCATTTGAGGGTCAAATTTTTTAAACTTAGACTTCTAACGCCGCTTCTTCAAAACAGACTCGCCCAGGCCACCGTATTTTGTGGAAGAGCCACACTCAAGAGGCCAAAGAGCCGCATGTGGCTCTCGAGCCGCAGTTTGTCGACCACAGGATTAGAGCAACATCGGATACATCAAGGTTGCAGGTTCGACCAACCAATGAATACGTAAGTAAATGGACAACAAATAAATGTTTTTCTCTCTCCAATTAAAAATGTTAAGTTGCTGGTTTCGTTCTTATATATATACTAGTAGCTCTGTGCACGAATCTGTGCGCCAGTAGCTCACCGCCACTCTCCTGTAGCTCTCTGCCTGCTGCCCCACCCTCCCGTGGCTCCCTCTGCCACCCTCCCCACCTCCCCTCAGAGGTTGCTGCCCCGCCCTCCTGTAGCTCTCTGCCCCACCCTTCAGCTGATCTGTGATCTGGTCCTTACACTGTCAGTTGTTATGCTTCATGGCAAAGTGCCCATTTGCATGGTGCGTCTTTATTATACAGGATATATTTAATGGCTTCTGAGGCTTACTCTTTCCAGATAAACTTTTGCTTGTACTTAACTGGTATCTCACAGAAATGATTAAAGTGAAGAAATGAGTGTGACCAGACTGGTTATTTTTAAAATTACAACAGCCCTACCAGCTTGGATAGAGGTCAGCCTGCAGACTCAAGGGTCCCAGGTTTGATTCCAGCCAAGGTTACATGCCTAGGTTTTGGGCTTGATCCCCTGTGGGGGATGTGCAGGAGGCAGCCAATCAATGATTCTCTCTCATCATTGATGTTTCTCTCTCTCCTTCTTCCTTCCTCTCTGAAATCAATAAAGAAATATATTAAAAAAAATAAAAAGTTACAACAAAGGTTTTTCCCTCTAGCACGTGCCAGCTGCATCCTTAGGTCAGGGTGGGGAGTGTGAGCTCCAAGGGTAGATGCCAGGATCAAGCACGGCCCCTTGTTGTCCGAGGGGTGTGGCCTGTGGCATTTGCTCCGCTGGCCTCTGAGCTTCCGTTTCCTACTCTATGGAAATGCAAGTCTTCCTGGAGGCGTGCTCGGAGCACAAGGACCAGGAGGACAGGCAGCAGCCGCTGGCTACTAGCCAGGAGCCTTGCACAGAGCTGTTCCATCCTCCCAGCACCACTGTCACCTCCAAGTCCCCCTGTCACAGGCCACACGCCTCCTGCACCCAGGCCGGCTTTGGGATGGTGTAAGAAATGGCATCAACATCTAATCATGAAAGCAAAAAGTTTATTCATGTTTGAAACTACATATAACTACCACGAGGAAGACTTTTTCAATCCAGGGTGTAATCCAGTTAGAAAGGAACACGAAACGCTTTTAATACATTAGAATCACCGCCACAAATTATTTTCATGACTCAATCAGTTTCAGTATCGCATACAATACAAAAAGAGAGGGAGGAGGGGGCCCAGCACACGGGTGAAATATACAGTACTGAATACTGAAATCCAAATGCATCACAATTAGTCGCCGCTTTTTTTTTTTTTTTTTGCATGAATTAGTAACAAGATGAAGAACATTCAAAATGCTTCTCGGTATTTACAACAGTTTTACTGATTCTGTGTTAAAGACCCAAATGTTTCCACTCTCGGTTTTTTTAAAAGTTGCCAACTGCAACCCTGATTTTTTTTTTTCTTTTAAAAGATTACAATGTACATTACATTTCATGAAGGGAAACAAAGAGTTAATTACAAGATGCAAAAAGATAAGAAAGAGACAAACTACAGCGTGAGTATTGTTCAGAGGTAGTAAGTGAGCACTCTAAGCTACAGAACATGTTGAAATTCTATTGGTTCGTATGAGTTCGCATGAGGTAATAAAGCTGTGTTTTGATTGGTGAGATGTATAAATACTCTTTTGCTACACTATGTACAACACTCCGGAGAGCAGGGCCTTGGTCGGTGCCCGGAGGACGTAGCAAACCTTGACGAGTCTGTGCAGCACCCAGCGCACATCGCGACACCCAGACGGACCTCCCGGTCCCCTCCCCCAGCAGCGGGCACCCCCACCTCCCAGGACAGCCCGGGTCCATAGTCTAATTACCACGCAGACCTGGGCACTGGGGCTTTAAGAGAGAGAGAGGATGCCACCGGTCTCTGATCTGATTCTAACGTAAGAGATCGCAACTCAACGTGGCGAGGAAGAGTCGTAAGCACAACCATCATCACCAGAGAGAGCCCAACAGCCCCTCCCCACCCCTCCCCTGGTGACAGGAGAGAGAGACAAGCCACGTCTGCGATGCGAACACGCGGGGAGTTGGGTTCAGGGGAGGTGCGTCTCTGCGTCTGCTGGAACCACGGAGGCGGGGCCCACGTTGTACTGTTTACCCTTAAGGCCAAGTCATTGGCAACCGTGAAACCGTTGGTGTAAAATATGGATAATAAATTATGATAAAACAGCTACAGGACCGTCAACCGTGTTCAATCTTGGCCTAATTGGATAAAGTGCTTTTTTTTTCTTTTTAAAACATCGTGTGTTTTTAAGTATAAATACAAATGATGATGATGCTTTAAAAAAACAGATGACCGAGTTCTCTACTAAGACAAGGTTGGACAGTAAAGCTGCGGATGGCGGGCCACACAACTGCTCTCCTCCTCCTCCTGTCGCTCCGAGTGCCCGGGCGAGGCGTCGGCTCCGGGGAGAGAGTCGCCGGAGATCAGTTAGAGGTATCAGAGTGCACGCTGCCTGGGCCTTCTGTAGGAGAAGTCACGGAAGACGGAGTTGTCGCGTCCTGCCAGCCTCCATTAGCCTGAAAGGAGGAACACAGTTGAGCGGGTGCCCGTCCGCGTATTAATCCCCCGCCCCGGCTTCAAGCACCGGCTGACAACGCGAGAGCAAAGACGCATCGGCCGAATGTATTTCCTAAACCCACTCTGGCAGCGCTGGGAAGCATGTGTTAAAGTGGGATTAAATGCATGTAAAACAGATCCATCCCACCCAGTAAAGACTTGGCAATAAATCAGCGCGCAGAGGGAGGGCGCTGCCAGTCTGCAGCTGGCACCGACCAAGGCCTGCGATTTGCTGGTGACAAGGAGGTGACTCGGAAAGAAAGCTTGCGAGAAGGGAGCAGGAGAGAAGTCTTGGGTCCACAGAGCGCGGACCTCAGCCTGGCTTAAGCCTCATCTCCTCCCCACACGGATGACATCCAGCTCCTGTCGTCCTGGGGACACGAAGGCCAGGCCTGCCCTCCACACAGGGTCCTCGGGAATGAAACGCGAGGACTGTGGAGGAGCGCTCGCCATTCGCATCTGCATTCCAATTATCTACCGGGAGTCCTGCCCGCGGTGGCGCGGCGGCTTTTCACAGGCCACTGGCCCTTCCCGCCGCGGGTCTGCATCGGCAATAAGAGGGCTCAGGAACAAATGTGCCTCGCGTCCTGGCCTAGGGAGGCAATTGCCGAAATCAACGTCTGATCGGATTTCTGCTGTGGCAGACAGCTTGTCGCTACATATTTTTATGTCAGTCGGGAGGGGGGTGCGGGGCTGGTGAGAGGGGGAACGCTGAGTGGAAGTGACGGGGCGGGCCTGTCTGGAGCGAAGGCGAGGGCTGGCTGGCTGACACCCAGTGCCCACGGCACCGAGTGGCCTCGTACGAGGCTGCCCCCCCCCGGGTCTGGGCCTCCCGCACCGATGTCAGCGTGGTCCCCAGGTCCCCCTGCCCCCCTCTCATCCGTCTGCAGCTTCTGCGAGGCCCCCCAACATGTCTTCCTTTAGGCCTGTGTCAGCAGGCTTCAGAGAACTCTCTAGAACCCCCTGCAGCCTGAAGCTGGCTGCTAGATGAGCTGCGTGCTGGGCATTTCCCTGCTCCCACTATGGCTGTTTTTGGAAGTCCTTTCTTCTCATCGACGGCATCGTTCTGCACATAAGGCACTTTCCTCCCAGGATCACCCACAGAGATGGCCAGAGCCGAAGGGAAAGGGATTTTAGGTTTGAGGCGTATCACATTCAGGTTAGAAAGAAAAACCAGTGTCTACAGTGTATTTCCCAAGCCTCAGTGCAGGGCGGATGCGGACATGCTTGTGTGTATGTGTGTGGACGCTAAGAACCCTCTTCTCTATCTCAAAGGTAAGCTGTTTTCACCCGCAGGTAGGAAAATCTCCTTAGAAAAAGAAAAACTCTCATGCAGATACAAGTCTGAAGATATTCTATCTGAAGTAAACATCATTCCTCTTTTATCCAAATTTATAAACAACGAATGTACAATATTTTTACCCAGCGTGGCAGCTGGAGGAGAGGTTGTCAGCAAGCATTCTTTTTTTTCCCAAATAAATTAATCCTTACTCTGGTGGTTTGAGATTATGCACTGTATTATACAACAGCGCCTTATCAAGCCTCATCAGTGAAGATGGAATTCATGTCTGTAAAACGCTGCAGGCAATCACAGTTTCATATTTTATCATGTTGATAAGGATATCGCACATTCTCTGAAGCATTTCCAAACACTTAAATGAAAAAGGAGAAATGCAACTAAAAGGCTTTTTATATGGTTTGTTGTGGGTTATTATGAGTTATTTATAAACCCAAAAAGAAAGATTTGACATTTCAAATGTAAAAGATTTGAGTATTTAATGGTCCTTTTTCCCCGTTACAATTGAACATCCTCAATCACTTTTTAAATCATTAATATTTACTCTCGTGGCAAGTCAAGGCCCTAAAAAAAAAAAGGGAGAATTGTGTCCATTTTCTTCCTGCCTCTCCCACCCCGTGGAGGGCGGTTGGTTTCCTCCCTGAGTCTGGAATCCCAGCTCCATCCTGACGACCTAAGCCCTCCCCTCTCCCCACTCCCACCCCCTCTCAGGCACCCTTTCAGGAGCTTTCTGCCATTTTCCATCCATGTGGGAGGGTGGGGGTGGGGGTATGTTAAGTCGAACTGGTTCAATTGCTTCCTCCATAAGGAAACCATGAGAGGCCACGGGTCCCGCGCCCACAGCACAGCCACCTGCTCAGAGGGCGGGGTTCTGTGCGCCTGCTCTGCGGATGGCTGGCCGCCCAGGCTGTCCCTGGCCCGGGCTGTGGGGGATCCTCCGGCTGCTCATCTAAGACAAACCACCCCTCTGCACCTTCCCCGGCCCCGCACGCAGAGGCAGTGGGGGATGCACCTGGATGGACAGGTGTCTCAGCCCCGACTGATGGCGCACTCTGGACATCCGTGAGGACGTCTAGGCCACGTGAGCCACAAGCACGTGTTGAAGTCATACGGTAAAAGGGCGGGAAGATGCCGCTGTTATTCAGCCACTTAACTCGCTTTAGGCCTGTGTCAGCAGGCTTCGAAGAACTCTCTAGAACCCCCTGCAGCCTGGAGCTGGTGCTAGATGAGCCGCGTGCCGGGCATTTCCCTGCTCCTCTTATTGCTGATGCAGACCCGAGCCAAGTCCAACGGCCATTGGTGTCTTTACCGGCCGCGGTTCACCTGACGCTGTTCCCACAGCGGTCCACGCCCGGCCCCGGTACTCACATTCAGGTTGTGTGGACTGTACAGCGAGTTCCCTCCCAGGCCGTCACTGTAGCCTCCCGTCTGATTGATAACATGACGGAGGGTATCCACCTAGAAGGGAGACGAAACAGAATTCATCACCACAGATCTATTACAACATCATCCCTTACAAAAGGAAACAACCTGAATTATGTGTGCCACGAGGGTTTAGCATCTTCAATGAAAGACGAATGATCAATCAAACGTGACTGGCACGATTTCAACAACTCTCTGCCTGCTTGCGCTCACACGCCTTTGTTCTGTATGCCAGCCCCAAACAGGCACGTCTTCATGGCAATGATAGCTTGCCACCTACACCGACCCATTGTGTGTGGTGGCTATGGGTGGCGTCTACTTATAAATGTGTATACTGGATCTCTCTCTCTCACACACATACACACATGCATACGCATGCACATGCACATACACACACACACACCTATGTGCATAAAAACTGTTCTCACTAGGACAAGAAAAATGTCGAACCTGGAATATATTTTAAGAACTTAATTTTTATATTCTGACTTAAAAAAACAACAACAACACAGACACAACACAGTCATCTGTTTGAAAATCGTACCCTCCCTATTTTTCTGGTCTATTTTTTGGTACAAAAGTCAGGTGCCCCCAACCCCTCTCCATGAGCTCAAGCCAGAGCCGAATGCATTCACAAAGTCGATCAAGTTTGAATCATCGCTGACTTCTCGGCTAATTAACTGCGGGGCTGACGGGTCACGTGCGGCAGCACCGCCCCGTCCTGCACGGAGGTGCAGCCCCTCCCCGGGGTGAGAGCGAGGAGTTTTAGCCCAAACCCTACCCTGCCAGAAAGGCCCCGCGGGGCATCTCTCCTACCTGTGACTGCACATTGGCTCCGACTTGGGACCCTTGGTAAGAATCCCCATTCAGACTCTGCATGTTCATGAACATGTCCCCAGAATTGGGGAGGTTAAAAGACCCAGAAGAACCTGGAAAGGAAAGAGTTAAGTGGCTGAATAACAGAGAGCTACACACCACCCTCCCAGGCCTCGGGGAGGCGGGAAAGGAGGGACAGGCACAGGAGGGAAAGGTCTGTACAACACGGAGCGGTTCCGGGCCAAGCGGATGGAGAGGAGCGCAAAGAGCGAGGTCCCGAGTCAGGTTACGCTGGGAGAGTGCTCTCCGCGGGGAAGCCCCATAAGAAACCAAGAGAAAATCAAAATACAGTGGTACCTGGAGATACGAGTGCCCTAACACACGAGATTTTTGAGATACGAGCCGTGGAGCGAGCGATTTTTGCTTGGAAATACGAGCAACATTTGAGATAGGAGTCATTGCGCGGATCGGCTGGCTGCACATGACCCACCAGTTTACCGCGACTCGAGCGTCTCATAGTTTCCCACGCCTCAAGGTTACGGAACAAATTAAACTCGTATCTTGAGGTACCGCTGTAAACAGAAAAACACCCGGAGCTGGCCTGGCACCTTCCCCTTTGACTTCCAGGATCTGTCGTTAAACACGCTCTTCATCACTAACTCCACCTTCGCTACCCGGCGAAGAAATGTTTTTCTGAAGCTGTTTCTAAGCCTAAGTCTCCCTAACTTCCATCTGTTTTCCTGTCCCATTAAAAGGGAGGGGGAGGGGGAGAGGAAGACCACAAAACAAGCAGAAAACGCCCCCATTTCTGAATGTTTAAAGGTGTGTATTAATAATATGAACTGCTTCTCATTCTGTCTGTCTGGACCAGCTGCACACCTTTCATTGTGACTCAATTCCCGTCATTTTAAGATGCTTCTAATTCCATCACAAATGTCACATAAGCTTTAGGCACGAGGAGCCAAGATATGGCACCCGGGCATTAAGTCCCATACCCCTCACAGCTACCACCCGCCAAGAAATGCTAAGGAGGGCGGCAGCGAGTCTGTGGCCGCATGAGGCAGAAAGCAGGAATGGACTTCACTCCACCACTCCAGCCTCACCGCAGAGCACAACTAAATAAATGTCCCGCTCCCGCTACTTCATTCTCTGACAGGCACTCCTGACCTTAAAATGATATAAGAACAGTCTAGTTACGATAATCATCACTGATGGCACTTTGCCTAATTTGCTGAATTAAAAACCACTGCGAAGTGTGAAAGTTCCAGAACCTACCAGTAGCAAGTGGAACTCACGCTAACCATAGGTTTCCCCGGGCTCTGGCCATCCCATTATTCACCCATCTCCCGAACAGGCCTGCGTTTTTACGCAATGCCTCCTCTCTAACGCCGCCGCGGCCTCAGCGGGGCTCTGGCTTCCTGGCTGGGGGACAGGGCCTGTGGCACGGGCCGCCTGGCTGGGCTGCGCGGGGCTGCGCGGGGACGCACCGGAGTTGGGCGTGGTGGGCGAGTTGGTCTGGTTGTTCTGCACAGCGGCGGCCACTGCGTGCGCGGCCGTCACGGCCGTCTTGGCGGCGTAGAGGTTGGCTTCCTCCTGAAACTTGCCGATGTTCTTCTTGTACCTGATCCGTTTGTTGCCAAACCAGTTGGATACCTACAGATCGCAGGGATGAGGAGGAGAGAGGTCAGAGGGGAGAAATCAAACTTCAGTAACTGGTGGATCCCTTGGGAGACGCCCAATTCTGAACCTGGAATCCCCCCTGTGGATAATGAATAATAATGGTTTTGGGGGTTCACTTTCTCTTTTGCAAATCTCCCAACACCCTTGGAATGATGCTGCTATTTGGACTTAGCCACAGGAACGCTAAAATGTCTGCAAGCACTGTTTGTTCATAAAAGAACACTCAATTGGTGCACACCTATCAGTACCTAAGTGATCGGTCCCCCTAAAAGGGGCTGGAAGCTAAAGGCAACATTTGTTAAGTTAGGCGAAAAATAAGGAATACTCGAGAAAGAATGACTCTTGGTCCTGGGCCTGGGACCATTTTGGCAGCCATACAGTGGCATCATGTTCAGTCTGCTAAAAAGAGTAACATCCATTAGTGATGGATGAAGACTCCCTTTGTGCCCCGCCTGAGAAGATGCGTCTGTCTGCCAACAGAACTGCCCAAGCTCTGCCAGTTAACACGGAGAGGGTCGCAACTCGAAAACTCAGAGCTGAGTAAAGTCAAATACAAATACACTGATTCCATCCGGGGACTATCCTGATTTCCTTTGCAAACTACTTCCGGTACTTCCTACCGGGGCACAGGAGAGATTTCTAGAGAGGATCTTGTCAACAGGCAGATTTCAGCACATCGCACTGACAGCCACACTCCAGCCCAAGTCGTGGCTCAGTTACATTACGTGTTCAGGCTCTTTAAGCGGAGCTATATAAAGAAGCTCAAACCCACACGGCAATTTATAAGAAGGTACCAACCGCGACATAAAAGGCTCTGACCTCTCTTGTTCAAGTAACAGTTTAAAAAAAATACTTTTCAATAATCTCTTAATATGTCAAAGGGGCATGTTGCTATGGTATCAGGCTGGTGAGTCACTGTTTTATCCTGAACAGCTATTCTGGGCTCTGAAGAAGAAGAAGCGGTGGTATGAGCCCTCCGATCCAATCTATGCCAAGGGGCAGGCTTGTCCCCCATCTTTGCCAAGTCTTTAATTGCTTGGGAGAGAACTCTCATTCTTCAACCCATGGCACTCCTCCTCCTGAAAGGAGCCAGAGGACCCCGGCCAGGAGGACAACGCTGGCCTTGCCGCTGCCCACACGCTGTTCCCTCCTGGGCACCGCTGTGCGCACGCACATACACACACACACACACACACATGTAGACACACTCACTGAAGAGTCCCACGAGCACGGTTCATCAGGAACACACCAGAACTTGTCAGGAAGAAAAACCTGAAGATCAGGACTCCATAGCTATTTCTGCCTCCCCCCCCCCCATTTCTCTCCCCTGCAGGACTGTATGCATCCCTTTCTTCCTGCAGATCCCATAGCAGTGCTTATCATAGCATCATCTAATGACTGTTTCCTATGTCCTCTCCAGCATTATGTACACATAATGAGTGCTTTGCACACACATTCCTCATTTAATCTTTTTTAAAGTATATATATATATATATATATATATATATACACACACACACACACACACACACACACACACACATATATTAAAAAATATTTTTTTGTTGATTTCAGAGAAGGAGGGGAAAAGGAGAGATAGAAATATCAATGATGAGTGTCATTAATCAGCTGCCTCCTGCACACCCCACACTGGGGAATGAGCCCCAAATCTGGGCATGTGCCCTGACCGGGAATCCAATCATGACCTCCTGGTTCATGTAGGTCAGTGCTCAACCACTGAGCCACACTCATTTAATCTTAACAATTTCAAGGCCTAGTCCAGTGGTCGGCAAACTCATTAGTCCACAGAGCCAAATATCAACAGTATAACAATAGAAATTTCTTTTGAGAGCCGAAAACCGACTTCTGCGCATGGGCCACAAAGTTTCAATCACACTGTATGTGCGCACCCGCACCTGGTGTTTCGTGGAAGAGCCACACTCAAGGGGCCAACCCAGCTGCATGTGGCTCTCGAGCCGTAGTTTGCCGACCACTGGTAGGTAGTTGATCAAGGTGGTTACAATAGGTCTATCACCTGTCCCAAATCCAATGGCCTTTTCTCTCTCCTCAACTTGTTTACCTCTCAGCAGTGTCAGATACAGTGGTACCTCGAGATACGAGTGCCCTAAAATATGAGATTTTTGAGATACGAG
Source organism: Lasiurus borealis (assembly GCA_004026805.1). Classification (NCBI taxonomy): domain Eukaryota; kingdom Metazoa; phylum Chordata; class Mammalia; order Chiroptera; family Vespertilionidae; genus Lasiurus; species Lasiurus borealis. Next base: position 35,689 of record PVJN01019897.1, read on the forward strand.
CCGTTGAGCGAGCCATGTTTGCTTTGAAATACGAGCAACATTTGAGCTAGGAGTCATCTCGCGGATAGGCCAGCTGCACAGGACCCACCAGTTTATCGTGACTCGAGTGTCTCATAGTTTCCCACGCCTCAAGGTTACGGAACGAATTAAACTCGTATCTCGAGGTGTACTTGTAATACCACTTCTCACTTTTTTGGGGTGTGGTTTCTATGAGATTATGCTCCTGCTTCTTCTCCTTCCCTGACACCAGTGTGTGTATGTGCGCGCGCGCGTGTGTGTGTGCATGTGTGTGTGTGCGTGTGCGTGCATTTTTTCCAACACTTAGATCTTGGCCCTCTTCTCTCTTCCTCCTTGAGCAAGCTTATCCTCAGCAACTATTTCAATTTCAATTATCATCTCGGTATGGATGTCTCCCAGATTTCCATCTCTATCCCTAACTTCTATGAAGAATATCAGTTCTAAATTTATAAGACATTTTCTACACAAATGTTCAACATATGCTACCACTCTCGCTTGTCTGAATAAGACTGTCAAGCCTCTGAAAGAGTTAAATATTGACTGTATCTACAGTGCACAGGGAGATACTCCTGGCTGGGCGGGAATCTGGCATTTATTAAGCATAATTAATGAAAATTCCCCAACTCTGAATTTAGCAACAAAGACCCATCTTAGAATCCTCTTCTCCGAAACAATTCTCTGTTGGATTCTGTGCTTTGTAGTTAATATCACCTTGACAATCAGAGAAGCTATAACACATTAATGAAACCTGGCCTGGAAAATCCGATTACGGCTTTATTAACAGTTTCATAATTGAGGAATCTCGGTACCATCGAAGGCCTCATCTCTAGATATGTACGAATCCTGTGTTTATGCATACCCCTGGACCAATCAAACAACAGTCATCACTAATAAAGGTTTATTTAATTCTCACAGTAAAATTTTAATATCACCGGCAGCCTGGGGAAGCTTTAGCAAGTGGGTTTGCTTGACATCAGATCGTTCCTATTCTGCTGGTCCCAATACTTCTTAATCTTTA
>PVJN01019898.1:0-36723 GCA_004026805.1 Lasiurus borealis
ATTTCATTATTAGTGTATAGAAATGCCACAGATTTCTTGGCATTAATTTTGTATCCTGCTACATTGCCAAATTCATTTATTAAGTCAATTAGTTTTGGGATGGAGTCCTTCAGGTTTTTTATGTACAGTATCATGTCATCTGCAAATAAGGACAGCTTTACTTCTTCTTTTCCAATTTAAATGCCTTTTATTTCTTCTTCTTGTCTAATTGCAATGGCTAATACTTCCAGTACTATGTCGAACAGGAGACGTGAGAGTAGGCATCCCTGTCTTGTTCCTGTTCTTAGGGGAAATGGTTTTAGTTTTTGCCCACTGAGTATGATGTTAGCTGTGAGTTTATCGTATATGACTTTTATGATGTTGAGGTCTGATCTTTCTATTCCCACTTTGCTCAGAGTTTTTATCAAGAAAGGGTGATGGATTTTGTCAAATGCTTTTTCTGTATCAATTGATATGACTATGTGATTTTTATCTCTCAATTTGTTTATGTGATGTATCACATTTATTGATTTGCAGATGTTGTACCATCCCTGCAATCCCGGAATGAATCCTAATTGGTCATGGTGTATAATCTTTCTGATGTACTTCTGGATACGATTTGCTAGAATTTTGTTGAGGATTTTAGCATCTATGTTCATGAGAGATATTGGCCTATAATTTTCTTTCATTGTGTTGTCTTTATCTGGTTTTGGTATTAAGGTGATGCTGGCTTCATAGAAGGTGTTTGGAAGTGTTCCTTCTTCTTGAATGTTTTTGAATAGTCTGAGGAGGATAGGTTTTAATTCTTCCTTGAATGTTTGGTAAAACTGTTCTGTGTAGCCATTTGGTCCCGGGCTTTTATTTGCTGGAAGCTTTTTGATGACTGCTTCAATTTCTTCCATAGTTATTGGACTATTGAAATGTTTAGATTCTTCCTGATTGAGTTTTGGAAGGTTATAATTTTTCTAGGAATATGTCTATTTCTTGCAGGTTGCCCAATTTGTAGGAGTAGAGTTTTTCATAGTATTTTTTAATAATCCTTTGTATTTCAGCGGGGTCTGTTGTTATTTCTCCTCTTTCATTTCTGATTTTGTTTATTTGGGTCTTCTCTCTTTGATTTTTGGTGAGCCTGGCTAGAGGTCCATCAATCTTTTTTATCCTTTCAAAGAACCAGCTCTTGGTTTTGTTGATCTTTTGAATTGTTTCTTTGGTCTCCATGTTGTTTATCTCCGCTCTGATCTTTACTATTTCCTTCCTTCTGCTTACACTGGGCTTTTCTTGTTGCTCTCTTTCTAGCTCTTTGAGTTGTAGGGTTAGGTAATTTATTACCATTGTTTCCTGTTTTTTTTTTTTTTCAGTAAGCTTGTAGGGCTATGAACTTCCCTCTCAAGACTGCTTTCACTGTGTCCCATAAATTTTGTATTGTTGTGTTGTCATTGTCATTTGTTGCCATTATGTTTTTTATTTCTTCCTTGATCTCTTTGGTTACCCAGTCGTTATTTAATAGCATGCTGTTTAGTCTCCATGTATTTGAGTTCTTTCTATGGTTTTTATTATAGTTGATATCCAGTTTTATGCCACTGTGGTCTGAGAAAATCCTTGATATGATTTCTATCTTCTTGAATTTGAAGAGACTTTTCTTATGACCCAATATGTGATCTATCTTTGAAAATGACCCATGTGCACTAGAGAAGAATGTATATTCTGTGGCTTTGGGGAGAAATGTTCTGAAGATTTCAATTAATTCCATCTGGTCTAGTGAGTCATTTAGGATTCATGTTTCTTTGCTGATTTTTTGTTTAGAGGATTTGTCCAATGGTGACAGTGGGGTATTAAAGTCTCCTATTATGATTGTATTGCTGTCAATCTCTCCCTTAATATCCACCAGGAGATTTTTTATGTATGTAGGTGCTCCTATATTGGGTGCATATATGTTTACCAGAGTTATTTCTTCTTGTTGGATTATACCCTTTAGTATTATGAAGTGGCCTTCTTTATCTCTTATTATGTCCTTCACTTTGAGATCTAATTTGTCAGATATAAGTATTGCAACCCCAGCTTTTTTTCATTTCCATTTATCTGAAATACCATCTTCCATCCCTTCACCCTCACTCTGTGTGCATCTCTTTTCCTGAGATGCGTTTCTTGCAGACAGCAGATATATGGATCATGTTTTCTTATCCAATCAGTTACCCTATATCTTTTGATTGGAGCATTTAATCTGTTTACATTTAATGTTATTATTGATAAGTACTTATCTGTCACCATTTTTAGTCTTTACCCCCAAGTTCCTTCTTCGCTTCCTATTTCTTTTTATTACAGCAGATCCTTTAACATTTCTTGCATTGCTGGTTTGGTGGTAATATATTCCCTTAGTCCTTTTTTGTCTGTGAAGCTTCTGATTTCACCTTCAATTTTGATTGAGAGTCTTGCAGGGTACAGTATTCTTGGATTCAGACCTTTCCTTTGCATGACTTTGTATATTTCATTCCATTCCCTTCTGGCCTGATGAGTTTCTGTTGAGAAATCAGTAGCTAGTTTTATGGGGGTTCCTTTGTAGGTAACTTTCTGTTTCTCTCTTGCCACTTTTAAGATTCTTATTTTGTCATTGGTGTTTGCCAATTTAATTATAATGTGCCTTATTGTCAGTTTTTTGGGGTTCATTTTGCTTGGGACTCTGTGAGCTTCTTGTATTTGTGTGGGTTTTTTCTTTCCTATATTGGGGAAATTTTCTGTCATTATTTCTTCAAACAAGTTCTCTAATCCTTGCTTAGTTTCCACTCTTTCTGGAACCCCAATAATGCGGATGTTGTTTTGTTTCATGTTATCCCAAAGTTCCCTTAGGCTCTCCTCTTGCTTTTTAACTCTTTTTTCTAGAAGCTGCTGTACTTGGGTATTTTTTCCTACCGTGTCTTCTAGCTCACTGATGTGATCCTCTGCTTCTTCTAGTCTACTTTTGATGCTTTCTATTAAGTCCCTTAAAGCAGTGAAGTCATTTTTCATTTCTTCTTGCATTTCTTCTTGCTTCTTCTTCCTTTCCTCTTGGCTCTTACTCAGATTGTCGATTTTGTCTTCCATTCTTTTCATCCACCTTATGATAATTTCTCTGAACTCTTTCTCTGGCAGGCTTATTTCTGCTTCTATTTTGTTTACTTCCTTTTCTGGTGAAACCTGCCCTTTAGTCTAATGTGGGCTGTTTCTTTTTCTGTCCATGGTCTTTCTTCTCTGGGTGTCTGGTTATGTAGTTCTCTCTCCTACGTTGATTGAAAGGCACTAACTACAACACGACCAGGTACAATACACAAGGCACTGAATAGAAATGTATTCATGAGGTTAATAATCACAAATAAGGTTATCACTAATGAAAAACAAATTAGGGGTAAGTAGAGAAAGAAGAAGAGGAAAATGAGGAAAAAAGAAAAAAAATGCCAAAATCAAATTGGGAGAGGGAGAAAAAAAATAAATGAACAAAATAAAATAAAATTAAATTAAAATTAAAAAGGGGAAGAAGAAGAAGAAGAAAAGAGAAAGAGAAAAAAGTCAGAGAGAAAAGATATAGGATTAGAGAGAAAAGGGGCACAAAATATGGATGTCAGGAGAAAACACTAATAGAACAGTCACTAATCCCAACAAATGCCAGCAACTAGTACCTGGAGATTAATACAAACTATAAATTACAACTGCTATCAAGGGACGTGAGGAAAAAGAGAGGTAAAAAACAAATCAAAACAAAGCAAACAAAAAGCAAAAGAAAACAAGTAGAATAAGCTAAAACAATCTCACAAAAAAGTACAAAAAATTGATATAATCACTGTTCAGGCAAACAGCAACAAAAGTACATAGAGAAAAACAACTCTTTGGATAGCGAAGACAAGAAGAGGGAGGTTTGTATGGAGTTGGAGTAGGGGATTTGAAATTAGATATATAAGTGGGGTGAAATTTTAACCAGGTAAAGAGAAAGAATAGGGAGAATCTAAAGTTGGAAAAGGGAAAGAGAAAACAAGATAACAAAATGGGGAAAGTTAGGAGGAAAGTGTTGGCATAAAGGTAGTTGAGATAGAGTAAAATTATGCTAAAGGAAAGATGAAAATAGAATATAGAACTCTAATCCTGAAGTAAAATAAAGGGAAAAGAAAATGACACTTGTTTTTTTTCCAAAAAGGTAAAATAATAGTACTAATAATACTAGTTGAAAACAAAAATGTAATAATTAAAAAGGTAAAATCAATTGAGGAGGAAAGAAAAAAATAGCTTTTAAATTAAAATATGCAAAAATGAAAAAATATAAAATAAAATAAAAAATTTTAAAAAAAGAAAAAGAAAAAAAAAAATAGAATGGTCATTCACTTCCGCTATTGTTCTGCTTGGCACTTCTGTTTCCCAGTCAGGAGGGTATTGTAGTTCCTTGTGTTCCACTGCTGAGTTGTGGTTTAATCTCTATTCTTTTGTGGTTATGCGAGAGTCAATTTGTGCGTCATCCACTGGGTGGCAGTGTTTCGGAATTGACCTCTGAGACTAAGCACAGGACCTCTCTAGGCTGTGCTCAGATCCTGCTACTCTGTGGTTCTCAAAACCAGTCTGTGGGGATTTTGCAGCTAGGACACTATAACAACTCCCAGGCTGTCCCTCTGCCTCAGATAAAAACGAGTCTTTTTCCAGAACTCCCCTCTGTCAACAGCTCTGAGAGTTTGCCTCCACACCCAGAGATCATGCCCTACCCCACATCTGTGGACCTCTCCAGAGGCAGCTCTCTTGCAGCCTGGTTCCCACAGTGTGTGCGTCTCTGTTCTGCGGGACAAGAGACCTTACCTTATCCCAGGCAAAATCTGACCTTTCTGTGTGCCGTGTGGATCTCCTCTGTGTCTGCGCTATTTGGAGAGTGGTGTTCTGGGTCCCCGGCTGTTCAGTGGGTGCTTCAGCCGCAGCCTTCTGACTGCTGCAGACATCCACCTCCCTCTGCAAGATGGCGTGGTCTCCACCTTCAAGCTGGTGGCTCCGGCAGACAAAAAACCCCATGGCAGTGGGGCTTCCTGGCCATGAGAGCCCCATCCAGTAGACCCCCACCTTCTCCTGGAGTATAACTGACTCTTAACTTGCCAACAAACACTCCCAGTGCGACTCTCAGCCGATCTCTCTCCCTCTGCCCAGTGACAAAGTTTCAGACACGTCTCTCTACTCCGCCACCATTTTATCTCCTAGTCATTTTGTTCTTATCTTGTGGTAACTTCACCTCTTCTGAGCATTAGGGGTTCCTGTAAATCCAACATCTACATCTACCTCTATTGTTTTGTTTGTTTTTAATTTAAATTCTTTATTGTTTAAAGTATTACATAAGTCTCCTGTTCTCCCTCTCCCCCTTCCCATTGAATTCTCCTCAGCCATCCCCACTCCTGGCACGTGCTTCCCCCAATCTGTGTCCATTGGTTTTGCTCATATGCATGCATACAAGTCCTTTGGTTGATTTCTTCTTCTTCTTTTTTTTTTTTGTAATATATTTTATTGATTTTTTACAGAGAGGAAGGGAGAGAGATAGAAAGTAAGAAACATCGATGAGAGAGAGGCATCGATCAGCCGCCTCCTGCACTCCCCACAGTGGAGATGTGCCCGCAACCAAGGTACATGCCCCCAACTGGAATCGAACCTGGGACCTTTCAGTCCACAGGCCGACGTTCTATCCACTGAGCCAAACTGGTCTCGGCTCTTTGGTTGATTTCTTACCCCCTCGTCCTTCCTCTTTCCTCATAGGTTGGACAGTCTGTTCAATGTTTTTATGACTCTGGTTCTAGTTTGGTTCTTCAGTTTATGTTGTTCATTATATTCCAGAAGTGAATGAGATCATTTGAGATTTATCTTTCTCTGACTGGCTTATTTCACTTAGCATAATGCTCTCCAGTTCCATCCATGCTGTTGCAAATGGTAAAAGTTCCTTCTTTTTTACAGCAGCATAGCATTCTATTGTGTAGATGTAGCATAGTTTTTAATCCACTCATCTGCTGATAGGCACTTGGGCTATTTCCAAATCTTAGCTATTGTAAATTGTGCTGCTATGAACATAAGAGTGCATATATCCTTTCTGGGTGGTTCTGATTTCTTGGGATATATTCCTAGATGTGGGATTACTGGGTCAAATGGGAGTTTCATTTTTAATTTTTTTGAAAAAAATCCATACTGTTCTCCACAGTGGCTGCATTAGTCTGCATTCCCACTAGCAGTGCACAAGGGATCGTTTTTCTCCACATCCTCACCAGCACTTCTCATTTGTTTATTTGTTGATGGCAACCACTCTGACAGTTGTGAAATGATACCTTGTTGCTTTGAATTGCATCTCCCAGATGATTAGTGTCTTTGAGCATGGTTTTCATATGTCTCAACCTTCTGGATATCTTCTTTCAGAAAGTGTCTATTTAGGTTCTTTGCCCATTTTTTATTGGATTATCTTCATTTTGTTAAGTTGTATGAGTTCTCTATAAATTTTGGGGATTAAACCCTTATCGAATATAACATTGTCAAATATGTTCTCCCATGCAGTGGGCTTTCTTATTGTTTAGTTGATGTATTCTTTTGCTGTGTAGAGGCTTTTTATTTTGTTGTAGTCCCATTTGTTTATTTTCTCCTTAGTTTCCATTCCCCTAGGAGCTGTATTGGCAAAGACAAATATCTGCTATTTTGCTCTCTATGGCTTCTTCTAGGATTTTTATGGTTTCTCATTTTATGTTTAAGTCCTTTATCCATTTTGAGTTTAGTTTTGTGTATGGTATAAGTTGGTGGTCTAGTTTCATTTTTTTTTGCATGCATCTGCCCAATTTTCCCAACACCATTTATTGAAGGTACTGTCTAGACTCCATTGTGTGTTCTTGCCTCCCTTGTCAAATAATAATTGAGCATAAAGGCTTCGGTTGAATTCTGTGTTCTTTGTTCTGATCCATTGGTATATATGTTTGTTCTCATGCCAGTACCAGGCTGTTTTGAGAACAGTGGCTTTGTAGTATAGCTTGATATTTGGTATTGTGATCCCTCCAACTTTGTTCTTCTTTCTCAGGATTGCTGCAGCAACTTGGGGTCTTTTTTTATTCAAGATGAATTTTTGGAAAGTTTGTTCTAGTTTGAAGTATGCCATTGGTATTTTAATGAGGAGTGGATTGAATCTATAGATTGCTTTTGGTAGTATGGACATTTTAATGATGTTGATTCTACCAATCCATGAACATGGTATATTCTTCCATTTGTTTATGTCTTCCTCTAACTCCTTTTACAGCATCCTTTAATTTTCTGAGAACAGATTCTTTACCTCCTATGTTAAATTTATTCCTAGATATCTTAATTTTTTTGATGCAATGATAAATGGGATTTTTTTTTAGTTTCTCTTTCTGTAAGTTCATTATTGGTGTATAAAAAAGCCATAGATTCTTGGGTGTTAATTTTGTATCCTGCTACACTGCTGCATTCATTTATTAAATCTAATAGTTTGTTGATGGAATCCTTAGGGTTTTCTATGTACTATATCATGTCATCTGCAAATAATGATAATTTTACTTCTTCTTTTCCAATTTGGATGCCTTTTATTTCTTCTTCTTGTCTAATTGCAATGGATAATACTTCCAGTACTATGTCGAACAGGAGTGGTGAAATTGAGTATCCCTATCTTGTTTCTGTTCTTAGGGGAAATGTTTTTAGTTTTTGCCCATTGAGTATGATGTTGGTTGTCGGTTTGCCATATCAGGCTTTTATTATGTTAGTGTATGACCCTTCTATTCCCACTTTGTTGAGACTTTTTATCAGGAAAGGATGTTGGATTTTGTCAAATGCTTTTTATGCATCAATTGATATGACTATGTGATTTTTAGCTCTAAATTTGTTTACATGATGTATCACATTTATTGATTTGCGGTTATTGTACGAGCTTTGCATCCCTGGAATAAATCCCACTTGCTCATGGTGTATGATTTTTTAAATATAATGCTGGATCTGATTTGCTAGAATTTTGTTGAGGATTTTAGCATCTATGTTTATGAGGGATATTGGCCTATAATTCTCTTTCTTTATAGTGTCTTTATCTGGTTTTGGGATTGGGGTAATGCTGGCTTCATAGAAAGAGCTTGGAAGTGTGCCTTCCTTTTGAATTTTCTGGAATAGTATGAGGAGGATAGGTTTTAGTTGTTGTGGTTGTTTTTTTTTGTTTTTTTTTAATCTTTGGTAAAACTCTCCTGTGAAGTCCTCTGGTCCCAGGCTTTTGTTGCTGGAAGCTTTTTGATGACTGCTTTATTTTCCTCCTTAGTTATTGTCCTGTTGAGATTTTTTTATTCTTCTTGATTGAGTTTTGGAAGGTCATTTTTTAGGAATATGTCCATTTCCTTTAGGTTGTTTAGTTTGTTGGAATAGTGTTGTTCACAGTATTTTTTTTGCAATCTTTTGTATTTTTGTGGGGTCTGTTGTTATTTTGCCTTTTTCATTTCTGATTTTATCTGGGTTCCTTCTCTTTGCTTCTTGGTGAGCCTGGCTAGAGGTTCATCACTCTTCTTTATCCTTTCAAAGAACCAGCTCTTGGTTTCATTGATCTTTTGTAATTTTTTTTATTGGTCTCTATGTTATTTATTTCTGTTCTGATCTTTATTATCTCCTTCCTTCTGCTCACTTTGGGCTTTTCTTGTTGCTCTCTTTCTAATTTAAGTTGTAGAGTTAGATAATTTATTATCAGGTTTCTGTTTTGTTTTGTTTTGTTTTGTTTTCAGGTAGGCCTGTAATGCCATGAAATTCCCTCTCAGGACTACTTTCACTTGTTCCCATAGATTTGGATTATTGTATTTTCATTGTAATTTGTTCCCAGGGTGTTTTTAATTTCTCCTTTGATATCTTTAGTAACCCAATCACTGTTTAATGGCATGTTACTCACCCTTCAAGTGTTTGAATTTTTTTATTGTAGTTGATTTCTAATATTATGCCATTGTGTTCTGAGAAGATCCTCCATTTGTTTTTTGATTCAATTTAAGTATAGACCAAAGCAGTGAGCTCTTTAGTGGAACTTGATTTAAACTTACTTAGCATTTGGAGCCTGTCTCACTAAAGAGCCATGTAGCTTTGATGCAGATGTCCTCTTTCCGTGGAATTTTCCTTTTCCTAATAATTTCCTTTCATAGACTTGAAGCAGTTTCTCCATGTCTTTCTAGTTTGAAAATATCAGCAAGGTTTCTACTCTTGAGGAAAGCTTCTGACTGATTCTTATTTTGTGTGTGGGGAAAAGTGAACCAAAAAGAACTTGTGTCCAATAACTTGCTTTGAGATTATTCCCCTCCACAAGGTTCTCTTTGATGGCATATTGCCACCTAAGAAAGTGGTTTCATAGGATGTTATCATTACTCAAAATTCTGTATATCTTGGCGTGAAATAACAAATTAATTACTGGCCTGTAGAATGACACTTTTGATATCTTCTTTTACTTATTTGGACAATTTTCTTTATTAAAAAATATTTTTTTAATTTTAGAGAGGAAGGGAGATGGAGAGAGAAATATAAACAATGATGAAAGAAAATCATTGATTGGCTGCCTCCTGCATGCCACACACTGGGGTTCAAGCCCACAACCACAGGGAATTGAACCAGACCTCCTAGTTCATAGGTTGATGCTCTACTACTGAGCCATGTCAGCCGGGCTTTTACTGGGTTTAAATACATTATTAATTTGAATGTTAAATGTTGTTGCCTTTGGAAAGAAGCCAGATGATTCAAAAGTCAAGATGATAGGGAAGGGAGCGTGGAAGATATCTGTAATATCTGTTAAAAATAAAAATATATATATTAAAAAAAGATGATGGTCTTTTAAGTCATTTTCATTGCCAAATTATTTCTTTCTGTAATGCAAAAGTTGCCATGACAGTGGCTACAAACTGGGCTTTACAGATTGCATTTGGAAGTGTATGATTAAACAAAATATGGTAAAACCTCAAGTGGCTGTCTCAGAGGATATATTTAAAAGAATCTTAGACAGTATTAAAGAATTGATAGTCTATGTGCCGAGGAAGGATTGCCTTCTCATCTACACCTATAGTAACCTTCCTGGCTTATGAATTTGAAAGGGCCTGAGGCACAGACACAGTCTAGCTAGGAGAGCCAACAGGGGGAAAAAAATGGCAGCAGGGTTTGTGGAGAACAGCTTAGCATTCGCTCCATTCCGTGAAACAAACAAGTGTTAGATACAGACTAGGAGAAGAGTCTTTCAATATGTGAAGCTTGAGTAGTTAAGAGTTAAAAGGGCGGGAGAGACTCTACAATTGAAATAAAATTGATCGTTTTAGTGCAAGGACATAAAAGATTAGCTGCAAATTAAACAGAACAAGGAATACTATCCAAAGGAAATGCTCTAAAGAAAATCAGGTTTTCATGCTAAAAAGAACAAAAACAGACAATCCTGTAGAGAAGAAATGCAAAAGAGTAATAAAACATGGAGAAATCCAACCTTTCTAATATTTTTATCAATTTGTCAATAATTAAAAGAATGAGAATGGTGAGTTTTTTCTAGAAGGTAAAATTCTGTGAGAGTTTATCTTCTAGTGAGAGTTTAACGAGGCATCATCTTTCTGGAAAGCAATTTATGGGCATGTTTTAAGAGCCTTAAACATGTTTATTTATTTGACTGAGTAAATTTGGCATGAATTTACCTGAAAGAAAAGAAATTACATATTAGGATATGCGTTGTTATTTATTTATGATAGTAAAAAAAAAAGTAACACCTGGAAATAGCTTAAAGAAGCAAGAAAAATTATTTCAGCTAGTTATATGGCAAAAAAAATCCCACACACATTATACAGACATTAAATTATTTTCTCCTTAATATGATATGAAAATGTACCCAATGTGTTATTTTTATAATAAGAATGTTACTTTACAAAAATATTCTGGTGGGCAGACTGGGCAAACTTGTTTAAAAAGAAAAAAAAGCCTCTTCTGGAACTCCTTCTGGGCAATAAATCCTCCACAATTGCCTTTCCAGAGACTGTTCCAATTGCCAAAGGACACCAGGAAGTTATACTGCTGGGCTCAGATTTAGAGAAGAATAACATGCAGAACTAAAAAGATTATTCAATAAAGGAGACCTTCCAATAAAGCACAATCTAGGACTGTTTCTTTATGTAGGTAAGGCAAACAGAATAGATTAGGGCACTCAGACTTTCATTTATTAATAAAAGCAACCACAGAATAATGAAATTCCAAATGACAGCAATGATGACACCTTCTATGAATTCAGGAATACTTTAAAGGATGGACATTTTGTCAATGGCAATAACAGCTATTCACATTTGAAAGATAGAGGTTTGCATTTGCATGAGACATCCTGCTTATTCTGCTTGTAATCAAAGCTTGGAATTCTACATGAGTTCACAGATTTGTTCCAATAATTCCATGATATCCTAGAGTGAATGGGAAACCCTTGCATAGCTATTTGTGACAAGATAAACTAGAAAAATCCTCTTTCCTCCCTTTTATTAGAAGAAGCACACTAGATTCAAAAAAATTAATCATAGTCGATACGCTGTAAATGGCATACTTTCTGATATCAGCAAAATATAGGAGAACAAACTCTGGCAGCTAATATGGTGGCTAATCGTTTTAGTTGCTCTAGGCTCTTCCTATCTAAGGAATCAACAACATTGCTTACTTCTGAGGAAGGGGAAAGGTGAAGGTCAGATATTGCCTTGGACTAAAAACTAATCTAAAGTGATTTTCTTTTTAACTTTAGAAGGACTCACTTTAAATGAAAGCTTTTACTTTATAAGAACAATTGGGTTTAATGAGTAGCTACCTCATATGTATTTTAAAAATGGAAATAAGTAAATACATAGAGATGCTCTGGGCCAATCTATGTGTTGTTTATAAGTGCTCAGCAAATGTTAGCTTGCATCATCATCATTATTATTATCTTTTATTGAAAAACTTCAAAGGTAAGTCATCTACTCTATAAAAAAAATCCCACCCTCAATCATAGGAAAAGCATAGTCTTTCAGGCAAATAGCTTTACAGGATTAAAGTCAAGAAACTACTAAAGGAAAAATGCAAATATATCACAGTTTGGCTGTATGAATATAAAATTATAGCTACCAAATCTTTGTACCATGAAACAGATTATACAAAATGAAGCATATATGTTAATTCTATAGTAAAAGCAATTGATCTGGATATAATTTTCTTCTACTAGATTTATCACGGGTCTTAGAGAAGTAGTTTTTTAGAAAGTTAAACTCTGCAAAATGCATTAAGAAGAGAATCTTCATGGAAAAATATGTATAGGCTTGACCAGAGTGATGACCTTTTTGTTTTTATAACTTATCCCAAGTAGTCTCATTAGTTGTTCCTACAAAATTAAGTTGGAAATATCCATTTGGATGAAGTAAGAGGTTACATAATCTGTACTAAAATATGCTCTGAACATACAACTAAATATAACTTTTAAATGTTGAATTAAAATTAAACCATTAGGCATTTGATGATAATTCTAGGTTTTCTATTGAAATGGGAGAAATAGGAGGATTTTAAACTTAGGAAAGAGGTAGAGTTTTGAATTATACAGTGTTACATAAGATGATGAATAATTACAAATGAGAAAACTAAATTTGATATTGGATTAGAAACAGATTAATCAGAGAAACCAAGATGGCAGCATAGGTGAACACCTAAACTGCTGCCTCTCACAACAATTTCAAAACTACAACTAAAAGATAAAACAGACATTATCCAGAACCACAGGAAAGCTGGCTGAGTGGAAATTCTACAACTAGAAAGAAAGAGAGGGGCTCACAGAGACTCAGAAGATCTGAAAAAAGCTGAGGTACAGAGAGATACGTGTGGACAGGATGGGCAGTGGAGTGCCTCACTGGCTTCCTCTAGCGGGAGGGAGACAGAAACTCCCAACTGCACGGAAGCCCAGTTCCAACTGCCCTGAACCCCAGTTCCGGTTGAGACTCAGACTGGGGGAGTCTGGACTGTTGTGAAAAGGGAGGAGTGTGCGATCAAAGATTTTACTGAAAACCATCAAAAAGAAGTAAGCTTTATCCATAAATTGGCCTGGCTTGAAAATAATCTCTTTTGTTAAATTTCATAAGTGTCACTAAATTTTGGGTCATCATATGCCCCTTATTCTGAATATTTTCAAATATAAGTAAAAAGCTCCACATGTAATTATGAGTAATAGATAACAAAACTTACTTGAATTTAGCATTTTAAAAAAGTCAGGTTTCTTGAGGTATAATGTACATACAATAAAATTCACCTTCTATAGTATACTGTTGTGTAAATTTTGTCAAATGCATATAGTTGCATAACCATCACCATAATCAAGATGTAGCACAGCCTTCCACCTCCAAAATTCCCAATTTACTTTTTTAGTCAATTTCTTGATAACCAAAGATTTTTTTTCTGCCCTATAATTTTGCCTTTTCCAGATTGTTACATAATGGAATCAGTACCTATGTAGCCTTCTGAAGTGGGCATCTTTCACTTAGGATAATGCAATCAGTACCTATGTAGCCTTCTGAAGTGAGCATCTTTCACTTAGGATAATGGAAAGTGTTATTGCATATTATCAGTTGTTCATTTCTTTTTCTTGCTGATAAGTATTCCATTGAATGAATACAATAGTCTATTATTCATTTGGCTTTGAATAAATTCCCATTTGATTATATGTTCTCCTAACATTTTTAATTCTATAATTCTAGGGACACAGGAATGTAACTTCTCATGTAGCTCTATACTTGTCCCATGTGTCTCTATCCCAACTCAGCAAGCTAACTTCTTGCTTGAACACTACTCTACATTCTCTCCTCAATTATTCTTTCTGAATTATTCTCAAAGTTGAAAACACAAAATTGGGACATAGTAAAATAACCACAACTTTGGCTTCATAGACCATCTGGCAATTTGTCATCACTAAAATATTAGAAGGCTATTGAAATAGAGTTGTTAAAGGCTGGTAGATTTATTGGTATAAGGCATTTAAGGAAATTTGTCTGTTTATTAGCTATTCCGTAAATTGAGCAGACTTGATGGCTTTAATGACAAACAAAATAGACATTACAGAATTAGTCCAGGAAAGTCAGTAAACAAACTACAACAAAAACAAACCCTGGAATTGGTAGTAATCTTATTTTTAGAGTTGTCATATTGTTTTATCTAAAATGTCCAGTTTATCAGAAGCTATTTTACAAAGCCATTGTTATCAAAACTGCCTGATACTGGAACAAAAACAGATATATGGACCTATGGAACAGAACAGCAAACCCAGAAATCAATCCAAACCATTATGATCACAATATTTGACAAAGGAGACAAGAGTATACAATGGAGTCAAGACAGTCTCTTCAATAAGTGGTGGAAAAATTGAATAGATACGTGTAAGAAAAGAAAAGCAAAAAAACTAGACCACTAACTTACACCATACACAAAAATAAACTCAAAATGGATAAAGGACTTAAGCATAGCACAGGAATCTATAAAAATACTAGAGGAATCTATAGGCAGCAAAATCTCAGACATGCCAAAGCAATTTCTTCACTGATACTGCTCTTAGGGCAATGGAAACTAAAAAGAAAATAAACAAATGGTACTACATTAAAATAAAGAGCTTTTGCACAGCAAAAGAAAGTATCAACAAAACAACGAGAAAGCCTACGGATGAGAGAACATATTTACCAATGTTATCACTGATAAGGGCTTAATCTTCAACATCTACAGGGAACTCATACAATGCAACAAAAGGAAGATAACTTAATAAAAAAATGGGCAATGGACCTAAATAGATACCATTTGAAAGAAGACAGAGGAAGGCCAACAAGCATGTGAAAACATACTCAAAGTCACTAATCATCCAAGAGATGCAAATCAAAACGACAATGAGATGCCATCTCACACCTGTCAGAATGGCTATCATCAACAAATAACAAACAACAAGTACTGGTGAGAATGTGGAGAAAAAGGAACCTTGTGCATTGCTGGTGGGAATGCAGACTGGTGCAGCCACTGTGGAGAACAGTACGGAGTTTCCTCAAAAAACTAAAAATGGAACTCCCATTTGACTCAGTGATCCCACTTCTAAGAATATATCCCAAGAAACGAAAAACACCAATTAGAAAGGACATATGCATCCCTACATTCATAGCAGCACAATTTACAATAGCAAAGATTTGGAAACAGCCTAAGTGCCATCAGCAGATGAATGGATTAGAAAACTGGTACATCTACACAATGGAATACTACACTGCAGTAAAAAGGAGTTCTTTTCATTTGCAATGGCATGGATGGAACTGGAGAGCATTATGATAAGTGAAATAAGCCAGAGACAGAGAAAGATAAATATCACATGATCTCACTCATTTATGGAATATAACAAACAACATAAACTGATGAACAAAAATAGATTCAGTGACAGAAAAACATTGATAAGACCATTAAACCTCAGAGAGAAGGTAGGGAAGGGTTGGGGTAAGGGAGAGAGATCAATCAAAGAACTTGTATGCATGCATATAAGCTTAACCCATGGACACAGACAGTATGGGGGTGAAAGCATGTGCTGGGTGGTGCGATAGCTGGGGAGACATCAATGGGGGGAAAGGACACATATGTAATACTTCAATCAATACAGAATAAACTAAAATAAATAAAATGTCCAGTTTAAACAAGAAAAAATTAAGGCACATATGAAAAAAAAAGTATGGCTCATACAGAGAGGTGAATAAAAAAGGCAGGTAACAGGAACTGTCACTGAGAAAGAGCAAGCATTGGACCTACTAGAAAAAAAGTCACAAAAGCAGCTATTATAAATATGGTCTAAGGACTGAAGAAAACAAAATTTATTTAAAAAATTGGTTTGGCTCAGTGGATAGAGCGTTGGCCTGTGGACTGAAAGGTCCCAGGTTCGATTCTGGTCAAGGGCATGTACCTTGGTTGCAGGCACATCTCCAGTGTGGGGCATGCAGGAGGCAGCTGATCGATGTCTCTCTCTCATCAATGTTTCTAACTCTCTATCCCTCTCCCTTCCTTTCTGTGGAAAATCAATAAAATATATATTTTTTAAAAATTTAAAAGACAACATGAAAAATATCTTACCAAATAGAAAATATTGGTAGAGATAGATATTATGAAAAAAGAATCAAATAGAATTTCTGGAGTTGAAAAGTACAATACCTGAAATGATAAATTTGCTAAAGAGACTCAATAGCAGATTTTGAGCAGTCAGAAGAAAGAGTCAAGAAAGGTCAACTGACATTTATTCAGTCTGAGAAATAGAAGATAAATAAAATTAATGACAGAGGAACAGAGCCTCAGTGCTCTGTGGGATACCATCAAGTATAATAGGTATCCCAAAAGGATAGAGAAATTAACAGCTAAAATCTTGTAGGAATTTGCCCTCCTGGTACAACTCCATGGATTGAGTGTAGTATGGTGCACCAAGAGGTCACTGGTTCGGTTGCCAGTCAGGGCACATCCCCAGAAGGTGGTGTGCAGGAGCAGCCCATTGATGTTTCTGTCTCTCACTCCCTTTCCCTCTAAAACAATCAATTAAGACATTTTTAAAAAACCTTTCAAATTTGACGAAAAACACTAACTTGTACATTCAAGAATATCAACAAAATCCAAGAAATATGAACTTTATAAAAGAAATATACAATTAGACACATTAAATCCAACTGTCAAAAGAAAAAGACAAAGAGAGACTTGAAAGGAGCAAGAGAAAAATGACTCATCTCATGTAAGGGATACTAAAAATGACCTGGCTGAAATGAAAGGATACTAAATAGGAAGTTGAATCCACACAAAAAGTAGAGCTGGCAAAGCTGCCTGTATAGATAAATACATAAGACAATAAAAATGTATTTCTGTTTGTATTATTTTTCTGACGTAATAGAAAACTACATAAAGCAATAATTATAAAACTGTTTTGTTAGTTTATAAAATTAATTTGTAAGCACAAAAGAGAGGGAAGGAAATGAAGCTATTTTGAACACAATTAGCATTATTCAAACTAGATTGTTTCAAATTAAGATATTAATTGTATTCTCCAGGGAAACTACTAAGAAAATAGCTAAAACATAAATACATAAACGAAGTAAAAGATATAATAAGGAAATTAAAATGGAACATTAGAAAATATCTACTTAGTACAAAAGAAACAGTATTAGAGGAAGAAAGACACAAAAAGAGATGACATAAAAATTAATGGCAGACAGCCCTGGCTGTGTGGCTCCCTTGTTTGAAATGTCATCCCATTCACCAGAATATGGTTGGTTCAAATCCCAATCAGGGCACATACTCGGGTTTTGGATTCAATCTTCAGATGAGGCATGTGCAGGAGGCAACCAATTGATGTTTCTCACGTCTCTCTCTCTCTCTCTCTCACTCTTTCTCTCTCTCTCTCTTCATATTTCTAAAATCATTTTTTAAAAGTAATGACAGACATACATCCTACTTTACCAGTAATTACTTTAAGTATATAGACCAAACCTCTAATCTGAGTTCCTAGTATTTCTAGAGCTGTGAGGAAAAAATACAGCCACTACTTGAAAGGCTTCGGGGGAGAGCCAGGTTTCCACTGAAGGAAAAAGACAAAGAAGCACAGTAAGATGGTTTCAAAAGTTAAGATGGGGTAGAAGAATAGGATAGAACTGGGGATGAGCAGAGCCTTGTGGGGATTAGCATGTGAAAGATGAGGCAGGATCTGGAGGGTTAGGGCTTCTTGTGGTGTCCCATGTAATTGAGATAACAAGCAGGGGATTGGTCTTAGTGGGTGGACTCACGGCTGTAAGTATACTGGTGGCAGGGTTGGGTGGGGGGAGGTTTGTCAGTGGCTCCCTCCTGAATTTGATTAATTTGGTCTGGAAATGGACATGTAAGAGTTATGAACACATGGGTGACATTTGAGGCTACAGAGGATAGAAGAGATATAGAAGGTGAGCATAAAAGGAGAGAAGAGGACTGAGGACTGGGCCCTGGGGCAGATGAACATAGAAAGAAGGAAGAGGTCTGGCAAACAAGAAAAAGAAAACAGTTATTGAGACTGAACAGTAACCAGGAGCGACTGATGGCCCAGAGGCCAGGTGAGTAATATAATTAAAAAGGAATAAGTGGTCAACTGCATTTAAAACTCCTAAAAAGTCACATAAAATGAAGCCTTAGAATGTAACACTGGCTTTTATAACTTCTCACATTCTAACAAAGCTGGCGTTGACAGGGAGCACGGGAGAGAGATTTGAATTACAGATGTAGATTTGGCGGGCACAACATATTAATAGTAATAAAGCCAGAGATTGGATGAGATTGCCCAAGGAAAGTGAACAGAATAACAAAAATATTGGTGGAGGAGGGAGGACCAACTTGGGGAACTCAGACCTTAATGCTACAGGCTGAGAAACAGGACCTCATGAAGAGAACCGGGATGCAGCAGCCAGAGACATGGGAGAGACAGACTGTGACGTCCTAGAAGCCACTGTGGTGTTTCTAGTGGATGGATCCTTTGTAAGTTGTGCACATATTCGAGGAAATGCAGATAGCTTGAAATTAATTTTTTAAATAACATCTTCCTATCATTAAAGTTATTCCACATCTTAAAAACATAATGGAAATACCAGGTTCTCTGGCTACTGGCCAGATAAAAGTAAAGACAAAAAAGGGAAAGAGAGGTTTATAAGGAGCAGGAACCTCACAGAGTTGAGATAGCAGAGAAGACCAGTTGGCTGACCTGAGAGGACTCCTACAGTGGACACTCAACTGAGGAGGCTGTAGTTTTACCCAAAGGTGCTGGAGTTTAAAGGGCAGAAATATTTTAAATCTTAATTTTTTGGTTTGTGTTATTTTCAACTTCACTGAGGTATAATCCTCTTATATAATAAAAGGCTAATATGCAAACAGACCTAATCCCTAATCTGGAACAACTGAACCACTGATTGCTATGATGTGCACTGATCACCAGGGGGCGCACACATAACATGGCAGAACATCAGCAGCAGGTGGCAGAGTGCAGAACATGGCAGGCATGGGTAGTGGCGGGATGGTGGAGCAGGTGAGCTGGGGTACCAGACCAAGGTGGAGCACAGGTTGCTGTCTTCGGGGTGAGCCTCTGGTGGTTACTGAAAATTCTTTACTCCCATATGCCACAGTTCTGCCTGGTGCTTGCACCCACTGCCGGCACCCAGCACCTGATCTCTTGTTGCAGTCAGTGGCTGTGAGCAGCAGCTGCTGGGCTTGATCACCCCTGAGGGCTTCTCCACTTGGCCCTGCTGCTGATGGGTGATCAGGGCAGCAGTTGCCACTCACACCTGCTGACAGCACCAGACCCACTCACAACCGCTGCTGGCTCAGGCTTCCATCATTCTGCACCATCAGCAGGTGCATGTGGGGCTAGTGCCGTCAGCGCATGGGATCAGCTGCAGCAGGAGAGGGGCTGCCAGGTGACAGGGGTCTGGGGGTCATGGCGGGAGAGGTGGGCGGAGGTACAGAGAATGGGCCCAGACCTGTCCCTGTGCCCACTGCAGCCTTGTAGCCTTTTGAGGAATTCATGCACTGGGTCCCTCATTTATATATAAAATCCACTCATTTTGATACAGTTTATGAGTTTTGACAAACAGTGTAAGTACTGTTACAATCAATTCAGGACATTTTGCCCAGTCAGCAGGGCTCAGTGGTTGAACGTCGACCTATGAACCAGCAGGACATAGTTCGATTCCAGGTCAGGGCATATGCCCAGGTTGTGGGCTTGATCCCCAATAGGGGGCATGCAGGAGGCAGCTGATCAATGATTTCCTCTCTGAAATCAATAAAAATATCTTTTAAAAAAAGGACAGGACATTCCCATAATCCTCCCATTCCAAGATATTAGGTACTACTAATCTACTTTTAATTAAAGTATTCTTTTGTAAGAATCTAATGTAAATGGAATAATACAGTGTTTGTTACTTTGTGTCTGATTTCTTTTGTGCAGCATAGTATTTTTGAAATTTTTCATTTCTATACATATCTCAGATATGCCATAGTTTACTCATCCATTAACCTGTTGATGGACATTTGGGGTATTTTATGTTTTGGGCTACTATAAATAAAGCTGAAATTAACATTGTGTATTAGTAATTTTTTTGTGGAAATAAGTTTTACTTTCAATTGGTTAAATACTTAGAAATGGAATTTCTGGTTGGTATGGTAAGAAGATGTTTAATTTTGTAAGAAATGGCCAATTTGTTTCCCAAAGTGATTGTAGCATTTTACATTCTGACCAGCAAAGAATGAGAATTTCAATTGTTCCACATTCTTGGTATTGCCAAAGGTTTAATTTTAGCCATTCTAGTGGGAAGTGTGGTATATAATTGTGACTTTAATTTGCATTTCCCAAATTGCTAATGATAATGAGCATCTTTCCATGGGATAATTGGCCATTTGAATCTTTTGTGTAATTTCAATTGAATTTTTAAAGTGTATTGCTTGTGTTATTACCGAGTTGCAAGTTTTTTTTTGTGTGTGTTCTAGATACAAGTTCTCTGTAGGTTGTATGTATTGTGAATATCGCCCCCTCCCCCCCCCCGGCAAGAGTTTGCCTTTTTATTTTCTTAGTGGTTTCTTTTGAAGGGCAGAAGTTGTTGGTAGGGGGTTATTATTGTTTTTCTTTTTATGAAGTCCAATTTATCAAAACATTTTTTAAGGTTCTTGCTTTTTATTTCTTCTATAAGAAATTTTTGTCAATTCTAAGGTCATAAACTCTCTTTTTATTTTTCTTGGAGTTTTAGTTTTATATTTAGGTGTATGATTCACTTTTGTATAATTTTGAAGTATAATGTGAAGTAAGAATCCTTTTTTCCCCCCTATATGGGATTTCCCATTGTTTCAGCTGCCTTAAAAATTCTTTATCACAGTATTATATTAACATCTTAGTCTCAAATCAATTGACTGTATGTTTGAGAATTTAATTTGAGGTTTCCTATTCTGTTCCATTGATCTATGTACCTACTTTCATACTAATCCAATACCACACTATTTTTGGTTACTGTAGTTTTACAATAAGTCTTAAAATCAGGTAGTGTAAGTCTACCAACTTTGTTCTTCCTTTACTAAATTCTTTTGACTATTTTAGGTCCTTGTATTTCCATAAACATTTTAGAAGTAACTTGTCACAATGTTTACAAATAATTCTTTGTAGAATTTGGGGGTGGGGTGGGGAGAGATTGCATTGAATGTACCAAGGTGGGCAAAAGTAGGTTTATAGGTGTAGGAAAAATACAATATTAATAAGTAAATAATAATACAAGAATAAACTCTGTGTTTCATGTACTGACAGCTATAAACTCACTTTTGCCCACCCCTATTTAGGTACAATGTAGATCATTTATAGAATTGACATTTTAAACTATTATCGAATCTTCCCATTTATGAACAGAATATAGCTGTCCATTCATTTGTACAGTCTCATTTATCTCAGCAGTGTTTATAGTTTTGTTCTGTAGTTTACATACTTTGAAGAATTCATCACTCAATATCTCATCTTTTTATATCATTGTAAGTGGTATATTGCTAGTATTCTATCTAATAAAGAGGGGATATGTTAATTGACCATTATATCCTCACAAGACTGTGGCACCCACAGCCACAAGATAGTGGTGCCCAGAACCCTCAGCCCTGCCTCACCCGGTCCCCACAGCATCCATCCTCATCCAGCCTCAGTCCCCCAGTTACCTCAGCCCTGCCTCATCCAGCAAGAGTCTCCCAGTCCCCTTAGGCTTGTAGGGGAAGGCAGTTGAAGGCGACAGGGCCAGCAGGGGAGGTCTGTGGGAAGCAATTGGACTGGTAAGGGAGGGCAGTTGAGGAGCAGTTTGGTGTCAAGCGGGCTGACAGGGGAGCAGTTAGGGGCTATCCAGCTGTCAGGAAAAGTGGTTAGGGGCAATCAGGCAGGCAAGTGGTTAGAAGCCAACAGTCCTGGATTGTGAGATGGATGTCAAACGGCCCATTTAGGCTTGATCCTAGCAGTCAGACATCCCCCGAGGGGTCCCAGATTGGAGAGGGTGTAGGCCAGGCTGAGAGACACCCCCTCCCCATGCATGAATTTCATGCACCAGGCCTCTAGTAATAGTATTATAATAATATTAGAGGCCTGGTGCATGCAAATTCATGCACGGGAGGGAGTGTCCCTCAGCCTGGCCTGCCCCCTCTCACAGTCCAGGAGCCCTCAGGGGCAGGCAACCCAGTAATCAGGGGAAGGCTATGTCCCCATCACAGCTCTGCTATTGCCACTACCAGCAGTGCAAGCCTCAGCCATCCCTAGTTACCTGAACCTCAGGAGGCCCTGGGTGGCTGAGGCTGAAGGGAATGGGGGACTATAGAGGCAGGAATGTGGGGCAGCTGGACCTGCCTGGGGGCAGGCCTGGCCATGCAACATGCCTGCCACCCAAGTGGGGCTGAGGAGACTGAGTGCTGCCATCTTGTAGTTGTGGATGCTGCCATCTTTGAGGGCATGGCCGTCAATGAGCATATTCCCTCCTTATTGGTTTTGGGTGCTGCCATCTTTGTGAGGGCATAATGGTCAATTAGCATATTCCCTCTTTATTAGGATTGCTTCCAAAAGTTTTCTCTGCTCTGACTTGTGGGAACCTCAATGATTTCTCTTGATGTCATCATGGGAATTTTTTAGCCTATAATTCTCCAATGTTAGTTCTTTCCCTGAAAGGTCTTCCGTGCATATGCAGATTAATTTTTGGCCAAAGACACAAGGGGGTCTTTGCAGATATCTAGAACTCCTTTTGAGTACTCTACCGACAAATTCTAGCCACCTTGGCCTTCCCAAACTCCAGTCTCTCTCTCTCTTCACATGTGACTTCTGGGCTCCATTGGTATTTCCTGTCCCTGCTGTACAATTCAGAAATCACCTCCAAGCCGAAAGGTTATTACAATTGTTCCTCTTTATTTCCCCGATAGCTCCCCTCCACCCAAGTCCCACCTCTCCCTATGCCCTTACCTCCCCATCCCATTGTCCTCAACAGGTGTATGATTTTTGTCCATTCTCCCCCTGCACTTCCCTCACTAATCTCTCCTTGAGAATTGTCAGTCCACTCCCTTTCTATGCCCCTAATTCTATTATATTCACCAGTTTATTCTGTTCATCAGATATTTAATTCACTTGATTTTTAGGTTCACTTGTTGATAGATATATATTTGTTGTTCATAATTTTTTTCTTTACCTTTTTCTTTTTCCTCCTCTTCTTAAAGAGTACATTTCAGCATTTCATATAATACTGATTTGGTGTTGATGAACTCCCTTAATTTTTTCTTATCTGTGAAGTGCTTTATATGATCTTCAATTCTGAATGATAGCTTTGCTGACAGAGTACTCTTGGTTGTAGGTTCTTGCTATTCATCACTTTGAATATTTCTTGCCACTCCCTTTTGGCCTGCATCATTTCTGTTGAGAAATCAGCTGACAATCGTATGAGTGCTCCCTTGTAGGTACTTAACTGTTTTTCTCTTGCTGCTTTTAATATTCTCACTTTGTCTTTTGCTCTTGGCATTTTATTTTATTTATTTATTTATTTTTAATTAAATCTTTATTATTCAGATTATTACATTTGTTTCTCTTTTTTCCCCTCCATAGCACCCCTCCACCCAGCTCCCACCCTCCCTCTGCCCTTAGCTCCCTCCCATTGATCTCATCCATAGGTGTATGATTTTTGTCCAGTTTCTCCCTGTACACCCTCACCCCTTTCCCCCTGAGAATTATCAGTCCACTCCCTTTCTGTGCTCCTGATTCTATTATATTCACCAGTTTGTTCTGTTGATCAAATTTTTAATTCACTTAATTTTTAGATTCACTTGTTGATAGATATGTATTTGTTGTTCATAATTTTTTGGATTTTACTTTTTTCTTCTTCCTCTTCTAAAAGAGTACCTTTCAGCATTTCATATAATACCAGTTTGGAGTTAATGACTCCTTTAGCTTTTTCTTCTCTGTGAAGCTCTTTATCTGCCCTTCAATTCTGAATGATAGCTTTGCTGGATAGATTATTCTTGGTTGTAGGTTCTTGGTATTCATCACGTTGAATATTTCTTGCCACTCCCGTCTGGCCTGCATCGTTTCTGTTGAGAAATCAGCTGACAGTAGTATGGGTGCTCCCTTGTAGGTAATAAACTGTTTTTCTCTTGCTGCTTTTAATATTCTCTCTTTGTCTTTTGCTCTTGATATTTTAATTATGATGTGTCTTGGTGTGGTCCTCTTTGGATTCCTTTTATATGGGGTTCTGTGCACTTCCTGGACTTGTAAGTCTATTTCTTTTACCAGATGTGGGAAGTTTTCAGTCATTATTTCTTTAAATAGGTTTTCAGTATCTTGCTCTCTCTCTTCTGGCACTCCCAAAATTCTGATGTTGGTACACTTGAAGCTGTCCCAGAGGCTCCTTACATTATCTTCGCATTTTTGGATTCTTTTCTCTTCTTGCTTATCCAATTGAATGTTTTCTGTTTCTTTATATTCCAAATGTTTGACTTGATTCTTGCCTTTCTCTAGTCTGCTGTTAGGACTCTGTATAATTTTTTTTATTTCAGTCAGTGTCTCTAGTTGGTCCTTTTTCATCTTCTCTTGGGACTCGCTAAATTTATCCATCATCTCTAGCATCTCTAGTTGGTCCTTTTGCATCTCCTCTTGGGACTTGATAAATTTATCCATCTTTTCTAGCATATTCTTGAAAAACCTTATAAGCGTGGTTTTGAACTCTATATCTAGTCGTTTTTTTCCCTCCATTTCTTTTGTTTGTGATCCCTTCCCTTGTCTCAGCATTTTCACTAGGCCAGGGAAACTTTTGTGTTGAATTCAGCCTTATGATACCAGACTTGCAAGACCAAAGAAGCCTCTGTTGAGCTTGGGATGGGTGGAGTCTCAGAGCTTAAGGTACCACATTGCCTTCCAGTGGGCCCCGCCCTCCAAGGCCCCTGAGTCTCATGTGACTGGGTAATCGCTGGAGTGGTCCTTGTGCACGCGCACCCGCAGTGCCTCTAGACCACTGCCTTTCCAGCTCTCCTGTGCATCAGGACCACATGAGTCTAGGTCTCCAGGGTTTCGCCTGAAACAGGGGCTTAGTGGAGTCAGAAGTGGCACAGTTGGGAAGGTCTGCCTCCCGCCCACTCGCGAAAGCCAGCAGCACAATCAGTAATCTGTCCTCCGAGCAGTGCCGTGTGCACCACCACCAGTCCTCTGATCTTTTGTGACTCCCCCAAATCTCCGAGCACCTCTCCCTTTTCACAGTCCAAACTTTCCCTGTATGAGTTTCGGCTGGATCTGGGGTTTAGTGTCGTAAGATAAAGGGTTCAATGCCATTGGGAGTCTCTGTTTCCCTCCGCCAGAGAAAGCCAGCCAGGTACTCCACAACCACTCTCTCAGCGCGCGTGTCTCCGTACCTCAGCTTTTTGCAGCTCCTCTGGGTCTCCATGAGCCCCTCTCTTTCCTTCTATCTGTAGAACGTCCACTCAGCCAGCTTTCCTATGGTTCTGGATGATGTCCGTTCTGTCTTTTAGTTGTAGTTTTGAAATTGTTGTGTGAGGCAGCAGTGTAGGTGTTTACCTATGCTGCCATCTTGGATTCCTGCTCTTGGCATTTTAATTATGATGTGTCTTGGTGTGGTCCTCTTTGGATTACTTTCATTTTGGGTTCTGTGCACTTCCTGGACTTGGAAGTCTATTTCTTTTACCAGGTAGAGGAAGTGTTTGGTCATTATTTCTTCAAATAGGTTTTGAGTATCTTGCTTTCTCTTTTCTACTGGCACCCCCATAATTCTGATGTTGGTATGCTTAAAGTTGTCCCAGAGGCTCCTTACACTATCTTCACATTTTTGGATTCCTTTTTCTTTTTGCTTTTCCAGTTGAGTGTTTTCTGCTTCTTTGTATTTCAAATCTTTGACTTGATTCTTGCATTCCTCTAGTCTGCTGTTAAGTCTCTGTATAATATTTTTTATTTCAGTCAGTGTATGTTTAATTTTGAGTTGGTCCTTTTTCATCTCTAGTTGGTCCTTTTTCATCTCCTCTTAGGTCTCATTAAATTTATCCATCTTTTCTAGGAAATTCTTGAAAAACCTTATAACCATGGTTTTGAACTCTATATCCAGTAATTTGTTTTCCTCCATTTCTTTCGTTTGTGATCGGTTCCTTTGTCTTCGCATTTTCACTACTTCCCTGAGTTGGTAGAGTAGCTTTGTTTGCTAGATGGCCTATATGGCCCAGTAGCTCCACCTTCCAAGTTATCTGAGGTAGACTTTCTTGGTGCACCCCTTTGTGGACTGTGTGCACAGCCTTGTTGTAGTTAAGTCTTGATTATTGTTGGTATCACTGGGGGCAAACTAACCTCTAAGGCAACTGGTTGTGAGAATCAACTGTGTCTATGCTGGGAGAACTTCTGTATGATACAAGTTTTGCAAAATTGCAATAGCCTCTGTGTTCGGCTTGTATGGGATGAGGTCTCAGGGCTGAGCAGATAGCCTTGGCTTCCTGTCAGCCCTGCCCTATGCAGCCTCTGGGTCTCAGGGTGCCTCAGTAATAGCTGTAGCCCTCTCTGTGCACTCGTGCTCGCACACCTCCAGACCTCAGCCTTTCCAACTCCCCTGAGTTTCTGTGCACTCCAGGGAACCGTATAAGTCTGGGTCCCTAGTGTCTTGCCCAAAACTGGGGTTCAGTGCAGTTGGAACTGGATTTCAGCACAGTTGGGAGGTTCCGTCTTCGTCCCGCTAGAGAAAGCCAGTGGCATAATCAGCAATTAGCCCTCTGTGTGTGCACTCATGCTTGCATGCCTCCAGATCTCTCTCTGCCTTTCACAGATCCCTAAGTTTTCGTGCACTCCTCCCTTTTCATGACAGTCCAGACTCCCCCCATATGAGTCTTACCTGGTAATGGGGTTCGGTGCAGTCAGAACTAGGGTTCAGTGCAGTTGGGAGTTTCTGTCTCCCTCTCACTAGAGGAAGCCAGCCAGGCACTCCGCTGCCCCTCCTCTCCACTCGTGTGTATCTGTCTTGGCTTTTTGCAGCTCCTCTGAGTCTCTGTGAGCCCCTCTATTTCTTCTACTTGTAGAATTTCTTCTCAGCCAGCTTTCCTGTGGTTCTGGATGATGTCCATTCTGTCTTTTAGCTATAGTTTTGAAATTGTTGTGTGAGGCAGCAGTTTAAGTATTCACCTATGCTGCCACCTTGGTTTCTCCTGTCAGAAAAATTACTTTTAAACTTATTTGTAAAATGTTCTACCTTTAACGGAATAAGCTAATTGTTTTCTGCATGTACAGTACTTGTATATCTGTGGTTATGTCTCGCAAAGTGCCCATAAGTTTCTAAGTGCAAATTCTTTCACATTTTTTCTAATGTGTACCAAATGGGTTATATTTTGTTATGTCACTTTTAACTATGGAACATAGTAAAAGACAAGACATTTTTCTTTTAGGCATAGTAAAGTTTATTACAAAATTATGTTATAAAAATCTGATTTAAAGAAACATCTCAATTTGGATTTTCCAAGATAAAAATAAATATGTAGGTAGATAACTTGTTATTAACCTTTAACTTTAAATATAATGAGGCTGAGTTGGCAATATTTTTTCAGAGCTAATTAAAGTCAGTAATAATGAGGGGTAGAACTCATTCATCCTCAATCATAGATGGCTAATACATGGTTAATATGTGGCTGCCAGCAAGGCAATCACATAACAATAAAGTTACTGAAGGGGAATCCATGAAGCTTACATAGCACACTCATATTTATAATTTTATATTTAACACTGTTTACAGAAGCATAAATCAAAGACAAAGTAATGTTATTTAAATTGAAATTGCATGCCAATGACTTTTAAATACCAAAGTTGGAAAGTTCCCAAACAAGAAAATTTCAGAATCTTACTCTAGCAACACTAACTTGGAAACAATTTTGTGATGTGTCGTGAGAGGTGCACAAGATTGAAAATGCTGGTCTGTGCTAACCATAACCTTCCTTGTCCCTACTCCCCAGATTTCTCCACACACAATCACATATTAGACTGCTGATGAATACTCCACAGTCAATGGAAAGAGGGATCATTTGGCAAACGTTGAATATTTGCTGAATACTGCTCAGTAACTCTACCCAGACTGGAATTTAACAAGTATTTATTAACACCCTTTAGGAGAAGAAATGTGTTAAGGTCTGTGGCATGGAAAAATGACTCAGATTCAGATATTGCCCTCAAGTAGCTTGCAGGCATTACAAAGTTTGTGACAGAAGTACGTTACAAAACAAACAAACAAAAAAACTGATTTAAAGAAACATCCTAATTCAGATTTTCCAAGATAAAAATACATATGTAGCTAGATAATTTGTTATTAATCTTTAAATGTAGTGAGTTGGCCTTTACTAGAGTAAAGGTGGATGACATATATGCTCCTTAAAACAACAAACTTTTAAAATTGGGTCAGTAAGTACAAGGTCCCTGATGACAAACTATGTGAGTTCTAAATAGAGAGATTATTTGGAGGGAGGTATGGTAGAGTCAGAAAAGAGATCATAGAGGGATGGCAAAGAATGCCACTTGAAGTGAATTTGGAAAATTAATAGAAAGGGACAACAAGCTTCTATGGTAGCTACCCCTGGCATTTTCTTCCAGTGTGAACACAACAATTAGCAGCATCCACTACTCTTTTTAGCTTCCCATCTGTTCCCTTTCTCTGCTGTCCCAATAGTTTTTTAAGCCCCCAATATAACAGCATTATTTTTGTATGATTTTTCACTAATCAAATTATTTTGAGATTCATCTATGCAGGTATATGCATCATTTTAAAATTGTTGAATAGTATTCTCTTTTATGGACACACCACAATTTGCTTATCCCTTCACTTGTTGATGAACATTTGGGTGGTTTCCAATGTTCAGCTATTATAAATGAAGCTGCTTTGAACATACATGTCCCAGTCATTGTATGGGCATTTACTTTCATTTCTCTTGGGGAAATGGGTAGAAGTGGAATAGCTGGATCATGTGGTAGGTACATGCTTAACTTGTTGAGAAGTTGCCAAACTGCTTTCCACAGTGGTCGTGCTATTTCACATTCCCATCAGTGATGCATGAGTTTCAGTTTCTCCTCATCTTTACCAAAACTTGGTTTGGTATGGTCAATCTTTGTAACTAATGGTGCGTAGGGTTATTTCGTTATGATTGTAATGTGCATTTTCTAATTGGATGGTGATGTTGTATATCTTTTCACGTGTTTATTTGCTATATGCACATATTCTTTGAAGTGTTTGTTGAAATATTCTCCCCATTTTATTATCATACTAGAGGCCCAGTGTAAAAATTCATGCACAGGGTAGAGGTTCCTCAGTCTGGACTATAACCTCTCTAATCTGGGATCCCTCGGACATCCCTCTCACAATCCGGGACCATGGGCACTTAGCCGCTCATCTGCTTGCCTGCCTGACCACCTCTAAACCCTCTGCCTGCCTTCCTGATTGCCCCTAACTTCCCCTGATTGCCCCTAACTGCCCTTCCCTGCTGGCCTGATCATCCCTCAGCCTCCACCACCATGGCTTTGTCTAGAAGGATATCCAGATAGATGTCCAGAAGATGTGCAGTCTAGTTAGCATATTACCCTTTTATTAGTATAGATTATAAATCATATTTTTTGAATTTTGAGAGTTCATTCTATATTTAGAATATAAGTACATTATCAGTTATTTGAAAATATTTTATCTTAGTTGGTAGTATACTTTTCATTTCTTTCAGTAATATTTTGTGGTTTTCATGTGCATGACTTCTCCATCTTTTGCAGACTTACCCCTAAATAATGTGTTAGTGGTTGCCATATTGGAGAGCACAGATATGGGACTTTTCTGTCACTGCAGAAAGTTCTATTGGTCAGCACTGCTTGGGAGTGTACCTTGGATTTAATGGATGCTCCTACATATGCACACTCACCACTGAAAAATACTCATGGCAATTTTGTAGTATTATTTAACATGGCTTTGTAAAATATATTATGTGAAATCAAATGCACATTTTTTTTTCAGAAAAAAAATCAAACCTAGAACCTAGTCTAGTGTCAGTTTCCTTGTTTGAGGTCATTCAGCAATTTTTTAAAATGTATACATCTCCTTGCAAAAATAGAAAATCAAATTGACTTAAAAGTTTCAAGGGATTATTTGATAATCAAACTAAAAAGGATGATCCCTGCTTATGTTTTTAAAGCAGCAAACACAAAGTTATTAGACTGCAATGTAGGATAGGCATAATGAGAAAAAGCGGTATCAATTTAGAATAAAAATTTATATATTGAGAACACCCATTTAATTTTCAACTCAATGACTTACAGAAGAATTATTTGTGAACATTGTATATCTTTTTGACAGCAAAAGACATTATGTAAACTTTTATAACTTTCTACTAATTCATCTTTTTCTTGTATAACTCCAATATCTACCTACATACAAGTCCTATGAACTGTCCCTTTCTACTGTGCAAGAAGAAAGATCTGCCCTTGGATTGTTTTTCTTCAGAAACCCCTTCTTAGGAAATATCACCTGGACTTTCCTCAGCATCTGCCTCTCTATTTACATTTACTGCCCTGAGTTGAATTTTAACAGGTTGCAGTTAAAAAGCAACAAAATCACTCACCCTGACTTTTCATAAAACAAAAAGCTACTTATTTTGTGAAACTATTCATCATTAATCATTTTAAAGAGATAAATGTATAAGCTATAATAACTGACTAACTTTGGGGTGCTTTTGCCCTTTCAACTATACAAAGACAACTGAAATTGTGAAAATGTTTTTTTCTATTAAAGGTTTTTTGTTTTGTGTTTTCCTTTCTATTTTTTACACAGATGGTATAATAGCACAATTCTTTTTCACACAAATGAACAGATAAGTGAATGCATGAATGAATGAATGGATGAATGAATGAATGAGCCAACAAAGGAACAAAACAAGAACCCATTTAACCCAATGCTTCATTACCCTCATGCCATTCACAGAAGAGACTGCACTGTCTCCTGAGAAGCCAGCTCACTTGTGCACACTAACTGCCATGGATAGCCCCTTGTGTGGACCAGAAATCGTTTCCCTTATGCTTTCCAACTACAGGGCTCTAGTGTAGTTCTCTAGGTTTATGAACTATAACTCCAATCCCACCTCCCCAATATCCTTCAAATATTTGAAAATATAGTATGAAACACTTCATCTACCCTCTTTTTCTTACACACAAGCAGCACACTCTCACAATGCATCCATGCCACTGCCACATCATATATTTTTGTTAAACTTTTCCGTTATTTTCATCCTTTCTTTAAATGAAAGACTAATTATTTCAATGTCCTCTGGATTCAGGTTTATTGTGAGTCTTTATGGTACACAGAGCTAATCAATTCTGGACATGGTTGAATCAGAGCAGGCTCAGGCAGGATTATCTTCCCCTTCTCTCTAAACTCTGACTTCATGTTATACTAGCTCTTTTTTGAGATCACTCCCTTTTGGCCCCCATATCACAGTTCTGACAGATACTAGGGTTCTGACCCATAGTCCCTGAGGTAGCATGCCTCTCTGTTCAGTTCTCATCAAAAGAACTTATACTAGTAGACTCAATCAGAGCCCTGTCAACTAAACTCTCCAGCCTTTTGTCTTTTTTGTAACTCTACTTTTTATTTCCTACATAACTCAAGAAACTAGTTAGTACATTTTAAAAATGCATTGGTCTAAAAGCTGGTAATTTTCTAACAATGGTTTTAAAGCCACCATTTTTTCTCTATGTAATATAAGAGATTAACAAATTAAAAATGATTAGTTTGTTTTTGGACACACAATATATAAAGGTATAATTTTGCGACCAACTGCAAAGTGTGGGAATGGAGCTGTTAAAGGAACAGAATTTGTACATATTATTGAAGTTAAGACGGTATAAAAAATAAATAAAAAAAAATTTATATAGGTTCCAAGGTGATGTATTATTGAATTATAGAATTTTATGGGCACTTAAGAAAACTGAGATCCAGAAAGGGGAGGTGACTTTCTAGTTGCCACACAGCTAGATATTGACAGATCCGGGGCTTGGAGGGCACAGAGCCCCTGGCTCCTAATACTGTGTTCTTTCCACATACACTGTCCAGCTGTATTTTGAGCTCATGGGAGGTCCTATTATATTTTTTTCAAGAGAACTTTAATGTTACCAGAGTCATTTGAGTATACTTTGTCATAACAATTATTAAAGTTTTGCAATCTTAAAAATACACACAAAAACACTACCTCATTTGAATCCCATTTTGTGGGTTACAATGCACTTGTTATCCATCATCATTAACTATCTTGGGTTCCCTCCCAAATCATTGTAACTGCAGATTTTACAAGAATTTTTTTCCCCTTATCCTCACCCAAGTCATTATTAAAACTACTGCACTGGAAAGAATCAAAGATGGAGTTCTTTAACAAAATTCTAGAAACCTTCAGAGATGCATCAATTTATTGGTAATAAAGATTTGAATTTGGTCAACCAACCAATTAGATTTCCTTCCAACCACCCTCATCTCTCACACCTGCTTCACTCACAATGTCACTTCCATTATTCCAAAAAGCATCCTGCTGAAATCCAGTGGCATTGCCTTATGAAGAAAAGGAGAGTAGGTTTTCTGATGTTGTCGTCCATTATAGTAGTTAAAGGACTTTCTCTAAAGTCTTGCTACTCAAAGTGTGATCCTAAGACCAGTGTTATCAGCCTCACTTCCATGATTCATTCATATATTTTGTTTCTTATCACTAAGTGCTTCTGAATTGTAGATGCCCTGTAACTTCATTGAGTCATCTTTGCCCAAGAATCATTTGGAGACAGAAGTTAATTCAAGTGGCCAAAAATACTTCAGTTATATCTCAGTATAACTTTGTAAATTTTCCTTTTGTCACAAAAATACTAAATTGTACACATTTTCTTTAAAAAAATTTTTTTAAACCAAACCTAACAGTAAAATAAAACTAATTATGAGTTTCAGGTATGTGAGTACTTTTTTTAAAAAAGAAAAATATAATTAAGAATTCTAAGCCAAATAGGAAAGATTAAAATAAGCTAGAGAGAAACAAGTACTGAAATGTGGAAACTAAAGGTTCTAATTTGCATAACCATTAACTTTACCTATGTCTGGTCTTAGCTAGTCTTTTGAAATATCTATTTTGTTTGATGTGGGCTCCAAAATATGTTTGGCCAACAAGTGTGATAAATGTTTACCCTAATACCACACCAGACCTACCTCAGGCAAGCTTCAATAACCTTCAATGACCTAATTCATTCAAAAGTATGCTTCTTGTTGAGAGTGCTTTAATGAGTCCATCACCATTTGCACTTTCCTTCATATCTAAGTACTAATTTGAGGTTTGTGGTATGCATTAAACATGATTCCAAAATAGAACACAGAGATTCCCCCTCCCTCCACCCCAAACTCAATCTGTTTTGTGTTTCAATTTGTGTGGACATCTTTGAAATTATTGATCTGATTTTCTGTGTACCCTATGCCCTTGTTGAGTTTGCACTTAGACTGTTTGTTGTGCCCTGCATGGCTTTGATTTTGAAATTCCAATTTGGAAAGCTCTATTTACTCAAATTTCATAATGCTGATTGGGTGGTCGTTAAAATCAGGATTTATTCCTTCTCATGTGAGGGTTGTGGAAAAGAAAACATCAAAATTGTTCCTTTCTCAAGAGGTTCTCCATTATTAAAAAAGAAGAAAAAGATAACCTCTCTCTCTCTCTCTCTCTCTCTCTCTCTCTCTCTCTCTCTCTCTCTCTCTCTCACAAACACACACACACACACACACAACAAACTTGTCTCCTAGGTTTTTGTTTTGTTTTGCTTTTCTCATTTGTGACACTTCCCTTCACACCACATGTTAATGCATAAGGAATTTTATGCAGCCAATAATACAAATCATTCAGCTTGAAGAAGTTGATTGAGGTGTCTTCTATCATCAAAATGTCTAGTCAAGCTGGCAGTATAATGTGGGATATACTGTGACAGTGGCCAATGCTCATCCAGACTTCTGGACACAAATGTATAAGCACAAACTACTCTAAGTCTACCCACTTGATAGTAAGAAAGGATGAGGAGCTCTGTCCAATGTGGCTCAGTTGTCTTGTGTATTGAAAGGTCATCGGTTCAATTCCTGATCAGGACACATGCCCAGGTTGTGATTCCATCCCAGTTATGGCATGTTTGGGAGGCAATCAATCAATGTTTCTCACTCATCTATTGTTATATAATAAATCAAAACTTAAAAGATTACCTTATTTTACATCATGGCTTAAACAGTAGTTAATTGTTCATCATGATTCTATGTGCTGGCAATCTGGAGGTCCTTCTGCTGTTCTTTGCTGGGATCACTCTTGTGGCTGCAGTCAACTGACAGACTGACAGGGACTGAGTCCAGATGGATCTGGCAAAGGTTCCTCCTCCTCCCCCGCCTCTCTCTTCGCCCCCTCCCCTCCACCTCCTGTCCTCCCCTTCCTCCTCCTCCTTCCCTCCTTCCCTCTCCTTCTCCCCCTCCTCCCATTCCTCCTCCTCCTCCCTGGGACACCATGGTTCTCATTCATGGTTTTTTATCCCCCAGTAGATTATCCTGGTAGTTGTGAGTTACAAGAAGGCAAGCCTCAAAGCAAAAGAATTATCAAGTCTCTGAGCCCCACAATCCTGTTCACACATTTACTCATGCTCCTCCAGTAGACAGAGCCAGTCATATGCCAAACCCAAAGGCCATGGTTAAAAGAACTTAGACCACTCCCTTGATGGTAAAAGTGGCTAAGAACTTGTTGCCTTTGTAATCCACCATTCTGGCTTTTAATTCAGTTTCATTTTTAATTTTGTATGTTTGTACTTTCTTCCCTTTCTTCTTAATTAGGATCCATTGTGGTTTATATCTTTTATTGTTTCAGTAATTTTCTCTCCAGAGAACTTTAGTAAATTTCTTAGGTCTAAAATTTTTCTCTATTTGTGTGTCTAAAATATATATGAAAAAAATATGTATTTTATGTATTACATAAAATATATAATAATATATTTTATAATATAATAGTGCATATTACTATTTATTAACATAAAATTATATACAATTTACACACAATACATGTATAGTCTATACTCTAAAAGCACTGCTTTAGCTTAATACTTTTGATTCTATTTCCATTATCATTATTTTATAAATACTCTGCAGTTGTGATTTTGATTTCTATTTTGAATAGGATTAGAAACAATCTTCAGACTTGGCCAGGTAGCTCAATTGGGAGCACTGTCCACATGTAGCCAAGGTTGTGGGTTTTTTGTTTGTTGTTTTGTTATTGTTTTTTATTTTTATTATTATTATTTTTAAAAAATTAAATCTTTATTATTCAGATTATTACATTTGTTTCTCATTTTTCCCCTCCATAGCTCCTCTCCACCCTGGTTCCACCCCTCCCTCTATCCTTACCGATCCTACATTGATCTCATCCATAGGTATATGATTTTTGTCCAGTCTCTCCCTGCACCCCCCTCACCTCTTTCCCCTTGAGAATTATCAGTCCACTCCCTTTCTGTGCTCCTGATTCTATTATATTCACCAGTTTATTCTGTTGATCAAATTTTTAATTCATTTAATTTATAGATTCGTTTGTTGATAGATGTTTGTTGTTCATAATTTTTATCTTTTACCTTTTTCTTCTTCCTCTTCTTAAAGAGTACCTTTCAGCATTTCATATACTGGTTTGGTGTTGATGAACTCCTTTAGCTTTTTCTTATCCGTGAAGCTCTTTATCTGCCCTTCAATTCTGAATGATAGCTTTGCTGGATAGAGTATTCTTGGTTGTAGGTTCTTGCTGTTCATCACTTTGAATATTTCTTGCCACTCCCTTCTGATCTGCATTGTTTCTGTTGAGAAATCAGCTGACAATCGTATGAGTGCTCCCTTGTAGGTACTTAACTGTTTTTCTCTTGCTGCTTTTAATATTCTCTCTTTGTCTTTTGCTCTTGGTATTTTAATTATGATGTGTCTTGGTGTAATCCTCTTTGGATTCCTTTTACATGGGGTTCTGTGTGCTTCCTGAACTTGTAAGTCTATTTCTTTCCCCAGATGTGGGAAGTTTTCAGTCATTTCTTCAAATAGGTTTTCAGTATTTTGTTCTCTCTCTTCTTCTGGCACCCCCACAATTCTAATGTTGGTAAGCTTGAAGCTATCCCAGAGGCTTCTTACATTATCTTCACATTTTTGGATTCCTTTTTTCGTCTTGCTTTTCCAGTTGAATGTTTTCTGATTTTTTATATTTCAAATTTTTGACTTGATTCTTGCCTTCCTCTAGTTTGCTTTTAGGTCTCTGTATAATATTTTTTATTTCGTCAATGTATGTTTAATTTCTAGTTGGTTCTTTTTCATCTCTAGTTGGTCCTTTTTCATCTCCACTTGGGTCTCTCTAAATTTATCCATCTTTTCTAAGATATTCTTGAAAAACCTTATAAGCGTGTTTTTGAACTCTATATCCAGTCGTTTGTCTTCCTCCATTTCTTTTGTTTGTGATCTCTTCCTTTGTCTCTGCATTTTCACTATGTTGGGAGAACTTCTGTGTTGGATTCAGCCTTATGATACAAGACTTGCAAAACTGCAAAAGCCTCTCTGTTGAGCATGGGATGGGTGGAGTCTTAGGGCTTAACAGACCATCTTGCCTTCCAGTCGGCTTTGCTCTCCATGGCCCCTGGGTCTCACGTGACTCTGGGTAATCACTGGAGCAGTCCCTGTGTGC